>PVKZ01002421.1:0-227861 GCA_004027375.1 Macroglossus sobrinus
AGGAGAGGAGAGAAGAGGAGAGAGAGACCACGAGCATGAGAGCAAGTGAGAGGGAGTGGTATTATGAGAAATGGGATCACGCTATAATGGAGGCTGAGAAGTTCCACAATCTGCCGTCTACAAGCTGGAGAACCAGGGAAGCTGGTGGTATAATCCAGTCCAAGTCCAAAGGCCTGAGAGCCAGGGGATCTGATGGCATAAATCTCAGGAGAAAATGAGATTAAATGAGATGTCCAAGCTCAAGCTATGATTTTAAAAGCGGGGCAAATTCCTCCTTCCCACACCTTCTGTTCTCTGCAGGCCCTTGACAGACTGGATGGTGCCCTACATTGGGGAAGGCAATCTAATTTACTAAATCCACTGATTCAAATACTGATCTCTTCCAGAAACAGCTTCCCAGATGCACCCAGAAAAAAATGTTTCATCCAGGCACCCTATGATGCAATGAATCTGACACATAAAAATTAACCATCACAGGTAGGAAGTTTAACACTAACTGCACCCCTGGGACAAGCCTTTGTAAAGGGCCCTTTATCTCATGACCCTGACATTGATAGTGGCCACTTTCCCCTTCTAATAATATTATTGCTGTGTTGTATGCATTATCTATGTGAGTAGGTTGCATATTAAAACCATCTGCAGAGCTTTTAAAAAACCCAATGCCAAGGCCACGCCCTCGACCACCATTACATCAGAATCTCTGGGGATGGGGTCCAGGCCCAGGACTTTTAAGCTCCCGTAGTGATGCCAATGTATAGCCAAAGCTGAGAACCGCAGCTCACCTGGGAGAACAGAGAGTAGAGCTTTAACCACCTCTCTCTCCACCATGCCGAGCATATGCCCTGCCCACAGGAGGCAGTATGTTCATGCTTGTTGCACTAATGGTGACAGTCAGACTGGGTTCCGTTGCAATGAAAACTCACAAGACCCTAAGTGGCAATGCTTACCAATCTAAGGTTCATTGCAGGAAAAAGATGCAAGAGAGCAGCAGCATGACCTAATGTACACCTAATGATGATGACAACTAACAATAACATACTGTACATTTGAAAGTTGCTAAGAGAATAGATCTCAAGTGTTCTTACCTCCCCCCACACATATGTAACTATGGGAGGTAATGGATATGTTAATTAGCTTGACTGTGGTAATCACTTCACATTTTGGAATCATTTCATGCAATGTTTTGTGTATCAAAACTTTATATTTACACCTTAAATACATACAATTTTCATTTGTCAATCATAAACTGGAAAAAAAGAAGATAATACAGCATGAAAGTAAGGATACACATCACAGCCAAAGGCTGCCTCATAGCAAAGGACTTACGAGGCCTATGAAAGCCCCAGTTCTCACACTGCCATTGCACAGCCATATCAGATGTGCTTTTTCTTTCAGACCATGAACCACTAAAGCATACACATGAGATATGAGAACCAGGAAGCTCAAGCTGGAGTGTAGATCAGAGCTCAAAACCTGCTGGTCATGTGACCATACTCTCGCTATATAACCAGCCCCCAAGCAGAGCTCTCCGATGGGTTCACTGAGGCCAGACACAAATCACCCATCTTATTATTAACAATAAACAATGCTGACAAGCTGAAATTTTAAACTTTTTGAAACTCGCAGTGGTCCCATGGTCACAAATCTGTACCTTTAAGCCTTCATCAGGGGTCAGTGCTGTGCAGTTACAGCTTTTACTTCATCATAACAGCTCAGGACAGTTCCAGGCCTGCTGCAATTCACACTCACAGCATACCTGTAAAATGAGTAAGCTTGCTTTTCCTTATACCTTGAAGTGTGGCCTTGAACCAACTCAGAGTGACTTGGGAGCTTGTTAGAAATGCAGAACCTCAGCCTCCCTGCACTAGACCTACTGAGTCAGAATCTGCATTCCAGCAAGATCCCCAGGTAAGTTCTACACACGATGGAATCTGAGGTTGTCTTAGAGCTCACCACTTATGTCACTTTTTCTTCTTATCTTTAAGGCAGGTTCTGACTTCAGCACTAATGTGTGTTAAGACTAGTCTCATCAGCTTAAGAAGAGGGAAGAACCCCTTGTGTCCTAGCCCTGAGCCCCTCAACCCAGGTCAGGCAGAGTGCCCTGGGATGGGGAGAGTATAAGTCCACAGCCTTCCCTTTTACTGGGAGCACATCATTATTGTGGGCTGGGTGACCTTGTGCTGGTGGTAGTTTCTAGGGGACCAGGAGGGCACACTCATCACTGCAATTCTTCCATCCAACATGTAAATTCAGACAAGGTCAGGTTAGAGCTGCAGCCGGTGCAGCCTTGAAGGGGAAACTAGTATGAGTGATGAACTATTACTCTTCTTCATAAGACCAATAGCTAACACTGAATCCCCTTCTTAGAGTCATCTGACTATTAGCTAGCATTTATTTGGACATGCCAGGTGCTCTGTTTACATTAGCCCATTTATCTACACCATCCCATATAGCAGATGGTTATCCTCAATCTACGAATGAGGAAACTGAGCCTTGTATCTTGTCAAGGACACCCCAATTGAAGAAGCAGTGCCATGACTTGGACTCAGTTATCCAAGTACAAAGACCCCACTGCTAACTGACCTTGCTCTTCTTTGAGAACTGACTGATCTGAACACGCTGGGGTTACAGGAGTAAACACAACAGATACAATTCCTGCCCTTGTGGATGCTGAAGTCTTAAGGGAGTAATTCTGAACATGCACTGTCTACCTGACACCATGCTTTACTTATATTTAATCAATTATTTATATAACAACCCTAAAAGATGAGGACATTATTATCCCCATTTAAAACATTGAGGCAGAGCTCAGAGAGATTAAGTAACTTTCCCCAGGGTCACAGAGCAGGGTTGGCAGAGTGTGAAAGGGGTGGGTGAACAGGCACCCATGGTGCCTCAGTGACAGCTAAAGGGCTCAAAATATGTACTGGGGCTTTTTCAAAATCCCCTGGCAGCCTTCTGGAGCTAGAGTCCTCTAAACCCTACTAGAGGAAGACTAGAGTCTTCTTTGTCATACTTTGGAAATCCTCGAGGCAGATTCCCTGTCCCCAATATGCCGTGTAGCTTTGATTTCTCTGAACCATTATGCCAGTCACCCAGTAGGGTCAGTGTGGTGATCAAATCAGACAGACCAGGTAAGAGTGTTAGCAGGTGTGTACTCAATACATGTCAGTTCTCCCAACTCTCAGGATAGCAGTGAGGTCATGGGAGATCCACATTCCCCATTGGGAGAACCGTTAGCTGGCATGGAGCATGCCAACAAGTGGCCCCAGGCCCAGAGGCACATCCCTTTTGTTCATTTTCAGCATGAGTCTTCCTAAGTACCACCCAAGGCAGCTTGAGACGCAGAGGTCGTCCAACACTACTGTAATATTCATTTTGGCCACATGAGGGCAGCGCACACCCATACAAAGCCCAGCTCGGCCACAGTGCTGCAAAGGCATAGGGCTCCCACAGAGGCTCCCTGAAGGAAAGGCTCATGCAAAGAAAACCAGGAAGCTCAGAGCTGTGAAGCCTTCCACCCTCATGTGACAGGATTAATTAGGAACACTGAAGACTGAGAGGGCCTTCCAAATCTCAATTGTTACAGAATTGACTGTTTTAAAGAAGGGAAACCAAGACATAGGGAAGAATCAGACTTTTTATCACATCTGAGTAAATTTAACCTGGCCCAGAGGACACCTCAGACCCCAGGAGGTGCAGTGACCCTAAACAGCTCATCTCTTACCTTGTTCCAGCAGCCTAACCTTATCACACCAGTCTCTTTCTCTATTATCTGCTTCACACAAAATTAGGAACTTAATAGAAATTCCCATGTTTCCTACTATGTAGAACCAGGGGAATGAACTACATTGTGGCACATGTACCTCCACTACCCACTTGTGCCTCACACAGACATTAATAATTGACTGCCGAACTTCCCCCCTAACCACTGTCCATGGCTGCCTTCGATGCCTATCCTACACAGTACTCAAGCAGACATCACCAAATGATTGGTGTTGGCAGGTGAAATGAAACTTTGCCATTTTTCCTGATATAAAATTTCAAAAAATATTGGCTGGAAATGTGAGCAGTTTTGTTTCCCCAAATAAGAGTATCAATTCTTTGAGGACCGAACATGCATAATTCTCTTTTGTATTTCAACAAAGTTCTAAGAATTGTCAATGGCTGATATCCTTAAGCTCCTCCTCTTTGGCTGGAAAGGCAGTGTGCCAAGGTGAGCTCGTTTCTGAGGTATGACAATTCTGACTGCTAGACATAGCTCTGCTACTTAAAGGCTGGGTAATCTGGGGCAAAATGACCTCTATCCCTGAAGTTCAGTTTCATTATCTGCACAATAGGAGAGCTTACTGCCTCTCTTGTAAGAATATCACAAAGATTCCATGAGCCCAAGCAGGCAAAGCCCCTAGCATTGTGCCTGTCACAGAGCAGGTGCTCAGCAAATGAGGACTTGTATCAGTAGTAGTCTGATTGCTAAGGTGGAGGAAAGAGAAGGTGAGCCAAATTTATGAAATTGCAAGCCTTGTTCACTGGAGTCTGACACAGAATAAAAAAGATACCCTCCAATGCTTGAGACAGGTAAGTCTACAAGTACTTGTCACTTCACCTGGTAGCTCAACTGGTAGGTATTTGTACTGCAAAAGTGGCAGTTCTGAGACAAAGCTAGATCAAAAAAGGCTTAGGTGTATTTGTGTCTGTAGAGCTCACGGTATCCAGGAGAGAAGGGGACTGAGGGCCTTGCCAGAGCATAGCAGGTGTGTCTAGGGAGTAACTATCTGCAGGTGATGGAGAAGAAGGTGAGCCTGGCAGGTGGAATAAGGGCAGGTGAGACACTGCCACCCAGTTTCAAAGCAGAAAGTAAGGAGAAGGTGCCTAGTGGGTATCCCAGCAGGTGAGTAGAAAAACACAGCCGCCTGGGAATAGGCAATGGGCAGGGATCCAGGCAGGTAGGTGGTAGACAGTTGGCATTCACTGAGTGTGGAGGTGCAGAGAGAGTCAAAGAACAAGAGACAGTGATATACACAGCAGGGGCTTGGCTCTAAGAATGAGTCTTCAGTCAGTTCAGCAGCCAAACTAATGTGCAAGGCCAGGAAATCAGGGTCATCTATGCCCGCACTGCAGAATCATCAGTGAGATAGGGGGCTGTGAACTCACCCCTCAGGCTGCCCTCCTTGTTCTCAAGGTGCCCTGGCCTGCCAGCCTGGGGAGCTTCCTCTGGCAGCTTCCTCTGGCCCAGCAGAGCTGTACAAACGTCACTTGCCTTTCCTTGTCAGCGGCTGTCACAGTAAATTTGTGGTAGCAGTGTTCATGCATGGTCCAGGAAGTCCATGAGACTGAGTGCTTCAGGGGGATGGCCAGATTTAGTGATGCCTCATATCTCTACATGACATCAAGGGACTCATTCCCTGGACAAAGCTGTAGAAGATAGGACTGGGTAAGTTTCCAAGAAATAAAGGAATTAAAGAAAAATCTACTCAAATGCCACTACCTTGATTGCACTGGGACCTGAATAGATAGAGTAGGAGCTGAAATCCCTCAGTTTTCACCCTTAGTTCTGTTATGAAGTTGCTTTGTACAGCAGAGGAAGTCACTCTGGTCTTTGGTCTCTGCATCTGTAAAGTAAGATACAATACTTGCCCTGACTATGGGGCAAAATGAGGCTCAGATGTGAGCAAGCTTCTCAGAGAGCACAGAGTGAGTGACAAGGTATAACAAATGCATGCTCTCTTGGGTGCCAGTTCTGCAAGGTATTGGCAGCCTGATCTCTGTGTAGGGAAGGATTCTGAAGCTGAGACTGAGCTGAGCCAGACAGAGTGCTATGATTGCTTAGCTATGTCTACTACAGGTGCAAGATTGGAGGGTGCCCCCTCTCATGTTGTATGTTTACCGTTTTTGTCCTCAAGTTGTAAGATATCATTATTGTCATTTCTTCTTAAGCCCAAGCCAAAACCCCTCTGAGAAGAGGCTGACATGCAAGAGGTTTTTGGAGCTCATCTCATGTGCCCTTTTTTTTCTTCCTTCCTTCCTTCTTCCTCCTTCCTTTTTCTTTCTTTTCTTTCCCTGGATATTATACCAAGTAAATAGACTCAGGAAAGATTTAAGGATCAATAATATCCAACTCTGAAGAGCAGAAGCAACTAGAAGCCAAGGTCAAGTTGGCAAAAGTCAGATGCATTGAGGGAAACACGCTAAGATAGCCCATGAGCATAATAACCAGGGACCACAGAGGTGGAGAAGAGGCCCATTCTCTGAGTGAAGGTCAGGGACATCAGCGATCTTGTCAGGAGGGGCTAAAGAACCTGAGGACACTTAGTCTTGGTGGCTGCCTGGGAGTGCGGGAAGAGCCCAGGCTCTGGTGTTAGCTCTGCCGCTCCAAGGATGTGGGACTCGGGTAAGCCATTGCCTCTCTAGGACTCAGGGTCCTCACCTGTAAAATGGAGAGCACAATTCTACCTCGGGGGTTGTTGTAAAGACTAAATGATGTCATAGCAACCTGGCAGTGTTCCAGTGTCTCATGGCACCCCCTCTCCTGCCAGCATTTGGGTCTCAAGTTAACCCTGAAGGCCAAGCCCACTGGTTCAATCTAAGAGACCCAGGACTGAAGACATGGAGTGGGCCTATCAATCACCGATGGCCTCTCTTGTTCCTGTTTCCAGGCCCTGGCATATCCCCAGTGCTCCAGATTCCAAGCCAACCTAGGATTTAGGCCCATCCTTGTCCAGGGCTTCCTAGCTCTTTCTGGTACCAGCTGGGAATGGTGCTTGGAAGGAAACTTATGGTTCCTTTCTTTGAAATTGTTTTAGAACTTCACAGCATGGACCAGGGGGTGATCATGATCATTTACCCATCTCTCAGGGTCCAAGCCCTTTTTCATGATCTTAGGCCACCTGAGATTTAGGTAGCACCAACATTACTGTGCTCCAAATTCCTCTGCTGGGGCATGTGCTTTCACAACCTCCCTGTCAAGGGAGGTGAGGGAGTGGGCAGAGCATGGATGTCAGACTCGGGCCTCTGCATCACAGTGCAGCTGGGCCACTTGCTGGCTCAGAGACCCCTGGCACCTCTCTGGGCCTCAGTTTCCTCATCTGTAAATTCCCTCCAGCAGGGTGGCTATAGGACTAAATAAGATAATGTGTATATATGAAACAGCTATGTACACTGCAAAGTACTGGATAGACATGAACTTGTGTCCCCTCAGAAATTCACAACTCATAGTAAGTCCCAGAAGCCTATTCTAGGCAGTGACTGGGAGCAGATGAATCTGCTTCTGCGCCATATCACATGATTGTCCCACTCCCATTACTGCCTCATTCCAGCTACATCCCCCCTTTCACTCCAGTTAATAGAAACTTTCAATTACTCTCTAATCACACCACCTATTTTCAGGCCTCAGGATCTTTGCTCCAGGTGGTTCTTATGCCTGAAATGTTCTTTATTTCCCCACTTGGCAAACTCCTATGCATTCTTCAAGACCCAATGTCAATGGAAGTTCTTCTGAGAAGCCTCCCTGACACCTCTCGCCCCAGGCAGAAGCTGTGTCTTGCTCACTGGGCTTGAACAGACCTCTATTTCTGCATGCTGTGTTAGAATGAAACTGGAGAGAACAAGCTGAGTTGGCTTGATGCATGCATCCCCTGGCCAGCACATAGCAGGTGCTTAGCTAGGGTATGGACTTGCATCCATTGCCTTCATCCCACTTGCCCTAGACAATGTCTGGCTTTCAGAACTCAACACAGGCTCCCTCCTGATTGCTTACAAGCACTTAAATTCATTGGTTTAGCCTATGTTCCCCCAGACACCATGAGCAAAGCTATACTGAGGCAGCCACAGGGTACTGTGTGCCTGTGTGTCAGGGTGTGCAGGAATGGAGGGGCAGTGGTCACAGAGGAGCCAGCCAGGACCTCTGAAGGCTGCCCGTCACCATGGAGACAGGGCCCCATGGGCCAGCCAGGCCTGGGCTGGTCAGTGAATGAATAAACGTGGCCCATTTTTCTGCCTTTGTTCAGAGCCTCCCTGGGGCTTCCTGCTGTCAGCCCCAGCTGTGGGGAAGGCGGAATTTGCCTGATATCGCTGAGCTGCCGCCTGGCAGCGCCGAGCCTGGCCCAGGCTGCCCCACGCCAAGATTCATGCCCAGCTAACAAGCCCCACTTTGTTCCTGTGGGAAAGTCCAGCCCCTCAGGAAAGAGCCCTCTCTCCAGCCGGTCCCTGGTCTGGGGACTCAGAGAGGCAAACAAAGCTCTATCCGTTGGCGACAATTCACAGGCCCCAATGTCCACCTCCATGTCCGGCGAGATGGCGGATCTGCTCCGGGAGGTGGAACTCTGGTGCATCCCTTTCCCTCTCATCCAGAAAGCTGAGATCCAACTGTTCAGCCAAAGGTCTCCCCCACCTACCCCAGACTCTGGTTTCAAAGTGGGGGCTCTATAAGAGGCAGGTGGGTCCGGGTTCAGGGCAGCCTGGGAAGAACCCAGCTGGTGCTCATGTGAGGCCTAGGTAAGGTCAGCTGGGCTCACATGCCCCCTGGAGTTTAGGCCTAGTGGATTTGCAGATGTTCTGGCCCATGCCTGGTACTGGGTGGAGTCCTGATCCCACCTGTGTCCACACAGGTGGCCTCAACCTTATCATGTCACCTCATCAACCTCAGGACAAGGATGCCAAGGCTGGCTCCCTCCTAAGATGCCATTGATATTGACATTGATAAGGAATCACTTCTTTAACACTAATTCTGTGCCAGGATCTCTGCAAAGGGCTCCCATAGGTTATCTCACTGAGAAGATTTTCACCATTAGAATTCGCCAGCTCAGGTGTCTGCAGAGAACAATAGGCAGGTAACATGAAGGACTGATACAGCTCAGGGAGGGACAGCATGGGGTGGTGGCTGTGGGGAAGCGGGGGTCCTGGCTCCATCTACTAGGTCCCTAGTAACTCAGAGCCAGCTGTTACTCCCATGTGGGAATGTGGGTCCAGCCTGGCCGGATCTTCTAAATGTTTTTAAAGGCACTTGGAAATCTGGATTTTGATGGGAAATTTCCCAATTTGTAAAAATGCAAAACTAAACAATATATTATTTACATCTAAAGTAAAACTATGTCTAATGCATGGGGATGACAAACACAAAATTCAGCATAGCAGTAGCCTCTTGGGTGTGGGGGAGACAGACTGGGCAGGAGCACCTAGGGGCTCAGTAGTCTTGGGGTTGGTCTGTTTCGTAAGCTGGGAGATAGGTACATGTATGTTTATTACACGATTCTCTATGCTTTATACATACATTATATGTTTTCTTTGGAATGCAATACCTGGACTCCACAATAAATTACTTAAAAAACACCTAGAGACCAGATAAAACCAACCTGCAGGCCCTATCTAGTCTCCAGGCCTCTTGTTTGTGATACCTGCCCTATGGCTTGGGTAATATTACCCCCATTTCACAGATGAGGAAACTTGGATACTCGGGGTTTAAGCTACTTGTCCAAGATCACACAACTCTCACCGATGGCTGTGGTTTGGGTTCTCCTAGGAGCGGAACCTGAGACAAGGGTTTGAGGGCAAGTTGTTGGGAGGTGATCTCTGGAAATAGCTGAGGGATCAGAAGTGAGACAGGGAGGGAAGGAAGCTGACAGAGGGTATGTTATCAACAGTGACCCCTTTGGGCAGCTGGAGCTCAACCCTGCTGGGGACCTCTGGAAGAGCCTATAGACAAGAAAGCTGGGTGTTTACACTCCCTTCCCTTCAGCACTGGTTGCAGGCTGCTTCCCGTGGCATTTCTGGCACAGTTTCTTCAGGACCAGAGAGAGCTCTTAAGAAAGGGATACGGGTCTGGCAGGTGACGTCAGACAGGTGTGCACTAAAGGAGTCAAGGCAAGAAGATACAGCAGTACATAGATGACAAGGTCTGCTGTTGGGTTTGGGAACCCAAGTGGCTGGGCTTCCTACACTATGATGTTACTCACCTGCTCAAATTCACTTGCCTGAGTAGCTCCCTACTCCATACCTACTGAACAAGAATCTTATGGGGAGCAGGAGAAAAGTACAGGCAGATGTATTTTCAATAGCATCGCACATAATCCTGAGATACACTAATATCTTGGCCTCATAGATAAAACCCAGATTCAGTCTGCCATTCAAGATCGCCACGACACTGAACTTCCATCATTCCCTTCCTGTTCCTATCCTAGTCACCAGCCTACAGCCCTCTCAACCTGCTCATTTAGCTCTCCGAAGAGCAGCCGGTCCTGGGAAATGCAAAGCTTGCAGAAAAGTTCATGTGCAGCAATTTCAGACTTGTAGGATTTAAGAAACTGCCTAAATTGAGGGTTTCTGAAATCATGCCACTTATCTCTTCTTGGCCTTAAAATTGCTTTTTATAAATTGAGATGATGGAAATGTTTCTCTTTTCCACCAAGAGGCATAAAGGGAACCAATTCTATTTTGTAACCCAAAACACAGGCCTTAATTTTCCATTTCCTCTGCAGCCACAGTAAAGCTGTTAATCTCTAATCCTGCACTGACAGTCCTCAGCATGGACGTCAAAGGAATCTAAATACTCATCCTCCTTTCCTGTGGGTTAACTGAATTTAATCCTGTAAAACAGACACTGGCAACTTCAAACTTTAGATCATGATGGGTGTTAAGATGAGAGACATTTTTACACTCTGTTGTACAACATTTATTGAGCATCTACTGTGTGCCAGGCACTGTGCTGGGTCATGGGATGCAGAATTGATTGAGCATCAGCCCCAACTTGAGGAATCTCAGGGTGGCTGGGGAGACAGATGGAGCAGTGAGTTACTTCCTTACCATACAGCATGTGTAACTACTGATAGGGGGGATGTCTGAGGTGCATATTATTTGGATCCTGACTGTATTTGGATCCTAGCCCTGTGAGTTACTGAGGGATGCAGCAATTACACACTCATTTGCCCCAGCCAGGGATGAGCCTAGGCAAAACCTGATGCAGAGTATGGCTGTGGCAGTTCCTACACTAGCCCCATCTCACTCCTTTTAGAATCATCTAAAGATAAGTGATAAGAGGAATCTGAATACAAAATGCTTCAGAAACCCATCTTCTGTTTTCCTGCTGACTGTCCAGGGTTTCTGCACGCACTGGGAGTGCATCTCAGTTGGGAGCTAAGGTGTTTTTAGTACCAAGTACTCTTCTATTCAACTGGAAGGTCCTGGTGACAGCAGGGCTCAGTGAAAAGGTCATTCCAACCAGGGAGCATTTAGTTAACATTGACCTCTTGCAGGTAGACATTCTTGCAGGTGAGGAAAGAACACCAGTGCCTAGATGCCCTTCAGGAAAAGATATATGACCCAATAAGTCTGTGAACATGCATAGTATTACAGGGGTCCCAACAGGATGGATGGAGATTGATAGAAAGACTGACCTTGTTAAAGAGTCTAATGTTTCCTTAAGTGCAGCGGCCTTAGAAACGGACTTGTTTTGTGTGGAGTTCAGAGACAAATTTGGTGATGTTCCCATGTGAGCCTCAGTGGTGGGGGCTCAGGCCTCTAGCACTGCTAAGTCAAAAAAGAGAGATAAGGTCGCTAGTGCTACTGTTTATATGGTAGGAGGCCTCTGCCAGCATCAGAACCTTGAGTCATCAGGTTCTTTGGGGTCATTACATTCCTCTGGTCCATCCAGACTATCCTGAACACTACCGGCTAGTGTGCTCCACACAAATCAACCCTACACCCTTCCAAATGTTGGCTGCTGGATGACGCCTGTAGAAGGCCAATTCCCTAGATTTATTATCTACCTAGAAGTTGTTCCCATATTGGCTATCATAGGAATTGCCAAGGGAGCTTTAAGAAATACCCACATCCAAGAGATGCTTAGGTTATTGGTCTAGGGAATGGCCTAGGCATCAGACTATAAAAAATTCCCCAGTTGATTCTAATGTGCAGCCAAAGTTATGAACACTGACCTAGAAGGAACAGGTGGTGGGCCCACTTAGCTATCTCTTTCTTTAAGATCAACAACACACCTTCTATTAAAGGTTTGAGGGCCCCTGCAGAAAAGACTCCTTTTTAACCTAATATTTCCCAAACATATTTAACCATGGAACCCTTTCATCTTCCACATTTACTGACATCAGGGAAAACAGCATTGTGAGGAAGGCAGTTTAGGACACTCTGGGGACAGAATATTCTATAGGGTGCAGGAGTCCATGGGTAGTAATAATAAGTGGTCTATAAAGCAAAAGGTCACTCGAACTTTGCACATATAACTGATCAAAATATTTGTTCTTTCTACAGTGACCTCTGGCTTGGCCATGTGACTTGCTCTGGCATGAGATGTGAGATGAAGTGACATGTGTTCCTTGTGGGGAGAAGTTTTAAAAGCCATTGCCTGGTGCCATTGAGTTCTGTGCCCCTTTTACTGAGAGAGCAACATCTCATATAGGGGCTGCTCTGCCAGCCTGGGTCCTAGAGTGAAAGAGACATGAAATGGAACCATAGCCAGTCCCCAGTAGATACATAACTTGAGTGTGAAATAAACTTTTGTGGTTGTAAGCCACTCAGATCTTGGGGTTACATGTTACCACAGCATAACTTAGCTTATGCTGATTGATGTGCCCATGGAAATGGTGCTGGTAACATGCTTGTTCTTACCACAAAATGACAAAAAGTTAGGCTGAATATTTAAATCTTTTGCATTATTTGATTTTTTTTTCTCTTGAGCATGTATTTTATCAAAAAATAACTGGTTTAAAAGTGTTTCAAGTTTTATCCTCATACTGACCCTCAAAGATAAAATTTTCCTTCTGCTTAGGCTGGCAGGGTCAATAGGAAGCTTTAAGCGCATTCTTTGCTCAAGCAAGACAATAAAATGCCTTTCCCAGAGGAGATGCCTAACCTTTTAAAAATATCCTTTTAGAACTTGGATGTGCAGAAGGAAATGCTTTGGGGGACATGGCTTTAAAACCAGTGGATGTTATTTTTGGTCTCTGCCCAACACACATAGGCTCTGGGTCACCCACCTGGAGGGGAAATAGCTCAGTCAAAATGTCAAGGCAATAACTTCCACAAGACCTTTTGGTTTCCTGCTCTGGGGACAATTAGGCAGCACAAAGCAATGTATATCTATCCTCTGAAAAGTAATGTATATCTATCCTCTGAAAAGAACGGCATGGAGCTCATCCTTAAGCTGGCTGGAATGACCCCCCTATGAAAATCTCTCCTTCAATCACCTCTCATGGTGTCTGTAATTCCACAATTAAAGCTTTATTTCACTGGTCTCCCACAATTCTCTATTATGGAGCTTAGCAAAGTGGAATCCATGAAGCTGCTGACTTGTGACAGAAACGTGCGATTGGCATCAGGTTTGAGGAGCTAAAGGACAGTGTGATGGGATGAAAGTGAGCCAGAGGAATCTCAGCAAGCTGTTTCTTCTGGAACCAGGCAAGGATGAGGCTAAGACAAGAATAAGCCAGGCACCACAGACCTAGTCAGGGCTCAACAATGAGCATGGCCAGTATCCAGCTGGTATGTCTGGGGCACATAAATATATTGTTAAAATACTGAAATTGTTCCATTATGTTGTAACTAGCTGCTGTCATTTTGGATTAAAGAAGCTTTAATGGTAGAATCCCAGGCATATTGACAGGTGTTAGGACAGCCCTAGCCATTTTCTAAGGTCAAACTCTCCCCCCATATCTAGAAACCAAAGAAAATGGAGCTTCCTAGTTGACAGACACCTTTAAAGTGATTTGTTTTTTGCCAGATGAGAGCAAGGCACATGGGAATGGGACCTAGGTGGTACACACCAAAAAAGTGAAAAAGAGACGCAAGGGTAGACGCAGGGACAAAGTTCTCTAGCTTCTCTGTGTGCAGAGGAGCTGCCCAGCACTCTGAAAAGGAACATGGCAGCATTAAGCTGTTATTGAGAGCTGGGGAAGAGTAAGTCTATCAAATGTTTGTACTCGACAGGTTTCCATTGAGACCAGAGCAACCAAAGCACACAGAGTGAAATAATTGAGTGAGAGGTGGGGAACTTTCTAAAAGGCCTTAAAAAACTAGAGTATCCAGAATATATAAAGAGCACCTACAAATTAATAAGATGAAAGCTAGCCCACTAGGTACCTGGATAAAAGACTTGAACAGGCACTTTACAAAGAGCATGTCCAAGTGGCCATAAGTGTATGTGAGGAGGCTCAACCTCATTACTGATCAGGGGAAGGCAAATATCTTATGATCTATGCATTTGTTATATGTCTATAAAATTAAGGGGAAAACCTTCAAGAAGATATTTGTGTTCATTCCCTCCATTCTCACATATGTGTGAGGGCATAAAAAGTATTGAAAGATATATCTTTCCTGAAAAATACTGACTAGGCTATATTCTTGCTCCTTTTGGAAACACTGCAAGAACAACCACATCTGCTAACATATGCCCTGGGAAAAGAATGTGCTTGGCATGCAGAATCTCTGCGTGGACAGGTGAAAGGGCTCGCTCTGTGAATTGTCTGTGTATCCCCTTCAGGCTCATATTTAATAATCATTTACACAGCACCTAAAGTGTGCCAGGAACTTTTACCTACATGTTTCATGTCATGCTCCCAACAAATTGTGCAAGAGAAATGATGACCCACACTTACAGATAAGGACACTCAGGCTGGGAGAGGGTGGGTGGCATTCACAAGCCACATGGCCATATGCCAAAATTGGAATATAAGCTCTCAGACATCTGGCTCTGGGTCTAGTGTTCCTCTGTCACAGCTGCCCATTCACATTGGGCCAAAAGTCCTGAAACTTGAAAGAGAAGGAAATTCTATATCAAGCACCATCTTTCATTAATTATAAATTGCTTTCCTCCCATCTATCTATTTCTGTTTAATTCACACAAATACACATGTAGCCACTGTCAAAGCAGTCTTCATGCAAGCCTGGGGACCAAGTTTTCCTGGGGGCCCCCAAACTGTTGAGGGTGGGTTTTTAGGGAAACGTAGACTGGAGCCAAGTGTGGCTGTGGCTTCCTGCTCTAGAATAGCACAGACCTCCTGCCCACTGGCCTGATGCAGCCTTCAACACAATGCTATGGATGCCAAGTCCTGACAAAGCTGGAGAGCAGTACTTTGTCAGGCCTGGAGAAAGTAGGGAAGAGTTTTTTTGAGACTGAGTGGTGTGGGGACAGAACGCCTGGGATCAGGTGCCAGCATCAGCCTCCCAGAGGTCCAACTATTCAAGTCCATCCACATTCAAGTTGGTGAAGCTCTTCCTTTTGCCTCTTCCGGACACCCAGGATCCCCACACCCCTTCTCTTCATCCATTCTCTGAGAAAGACCCAACCTTGGCCAAGACCTCATTTTCCTCCAAGCCTCAATCTTTTCATCTGGAAAGTGAGAAATCTGGACTAGATAGATTTCAGTCCCTTTCAGCTTTCATATTTGAGAATGTGTCAAACCTTCCTGGAAGCAAAATGCCCAGTCCCACCCTACCAGAGTCCCATGAGTGCTGGGATGAAAACCACTGAACTCTAGTTATGACAGCTTCTGTTGGTCCAAGCTTACTTAATCAGCACCCACGTCTAGCTACCTAACTGTGCATGCAGTAGAAATAATGACTTCATGCAGCCTCTGACGGGCAGGTAGAGGCACAGTAGGTTCCTGGAGTGGCGTCATGGGATACATGATCCTGGACGCCCATCAGAGAGAATTCTAGGCTGTATCTCCTGAACAAGGCAGAGGTGGGAAACAAAGAGGGAGGCAAGCCCAGCCCCACCTCATAAATCATGAGCCAGGAAATGCAGGGCAGGCGCCTTTGCCTCGATATATGCTACACATTAGATGCTTCACTGGTGTCCTACAAGAAAGCTTTGTGAAGAGCGGGTCCAGGAAGAGGGGTGTGCAAAGAACATAAATTAAACCTTGGGCCAGTTCTTCCCTAGGTCTTCCAGCTCCACAAGTCTCATGCAGGGGATGGAAACACAGCATTTTTTTTTTTAATGGATGGGGAGCATTTGGCTCTGGGTTTGAGGGCACACAAAAGGCCCTCAAAAAGGAGACAGGAATCTATTGCCTGCCTGGCCAGAAATAGCCCTGCTGGAGGCTGGGCTGAGGCCAAGGGACAAGAAGACATCCCAGGGGGCCTCAGGGAGGCCTTTGTGAGGAGAGCCGGGACATTGCTCACCCAGTCCCCCTAGGGCCTGCTGGCTACAGGGAAGGGCTCCAAGGGGACGTTTTCACCTCAGGAAATTTGGGACAGTAGGTTTACTTTCATGCTCTCCACCAGCAGGGGTACAGTTGAGGAATCTCTCAAAGGCTGTACAGCAGGAAAAGTCAGCATTAGGCTGTGCAGGTTGTGCCCTGAGCAAGGTGCCTGGTCAAGGGTTCTCATGAGACTGAAAGCCTAGGACGCCCCATGTGCCGCCACCAGAGCGCTTGTCCATCTTTATTTCATCTTTCCAGAGGGGTTGAGATTTGTCTCATTTAGACAAAATCTCTAAATAGGCATCAGGAGGCCCTGGTCAAACTTCTTTTCAGCCTGATTAACAAAGATGATGCCCATTTAAGAAGCACTCTCTCTGTAGCAGGTAATGTGCTAATGCTCTGTATGCATGGGAAGCAGTTTAGCATAATGGTTAGAACACAGATTTACAGTCAGATCTAGCACTGCCTAGCAATGTGACCTTGGCCATATAATTTCATCTCTCTGTGCTAAGGTTTACTCAGCTACAAGATGTGGATAATGCGGCTGCTTTGAAGATTCAATTAGCCTATGCATATGAAGAACAGTGCCTGGCACACAGTCAGTACTCCTTACAGTGGAGGTTATCTGTCTTATCTCTTTAGGTTGTGAAACATAAAAATATGATTACATATTGGTTAGGGTCATGCCAGCTGCTAATACAAATAAAACCCCATAATTCAGTAGTTTAACAAATATTTTTTGCTCACATGCTCCAATGCTGGTGTTTCTGATGGCAGGCAGCTTTCTTCCACATTGTGATTCAGGGACCTAGTTAGAACTCTGGAGTCCTCTGCATCTAAGAGAAAGTAGAAAGAGATGATGAACATACATCTGCTTCTTAATCACACTGGCCTGGAAGTGCCACACATAGCTTCCACTCACATTCCATTGATGGGAATTAGTCACCTAAGTATGAGGAGTGTGAGAAATGCCACCCATGGCTGGGTAGCCACTATCCAATTCTGTACTATGGAGGACAGTTAGCCATCTCTGCTACTCATCATTTAAGGATAAAGATGCTGCATCTCTAGATGAACTCACTTGAGGCAAAGCACTTTATACATGTCAGTGCTGAGATCTAAGCACATGTCCATCTGCCTCCTAAACTTCAGGTCTTTCCATTGAGCACTCTTGTTTTTGCCTGGGGCATTGTATCTCCTCCTGTCTGAGCCAGGTCTTTCAACTCGTGCAAAAGAAACAGCGAGAACCTGTCTCTAAAACTGCGGCTGTAGCAGCCACATGGTTCAAGCATCTTAGTAGATGGTGGAGATTTTTGCCACTGGGACTGATGGAGCAGAATGGAGGAAAACCAGATGATGGTCAGCATTTAAGGCTCCCAAGCTGGGAGCCAGGCCTCTGTCCTGAAGGTGGTGGGAGAAAGGGCACAAGTTAGAAAGGAAGTATAGGGCGAGAGGAAGGTGGATCCTGCTGGGTTGAACCAGCATGTGTCTTCTGGGGAGCTCATCCTTGAGCTGAGGGCAGCCAGGAGATGCTATGAATGGTGTGCAAGGGTATCTTGGTTTGCTTCTCCCAGAAACAGACTTGAGGCAAGTGTTGAAGCATAAGTCCTTTATTTGGAACATGATCCTAGGCAATATCAGGAGAAGAGGGGATGGCTATCATCAAACACATGACCTCTGTGGGCAACTAGAGCCTGGTCTTGCTCTGGGGGACAGAGTAGCATGCCTCAGAGCTACCCCAACTGGGGTTTTATCCACTAGGTCCCCAGAGTAGGTGCTGTCAGCACAGAGATGGTGTCCCATTGTAAACTCAATAGCATCTACTCCCTGGGTTTTATTCTAGGGCTGAGAATTGTGGGGCAGGACTGAATGTTGGCACCAGGGCCACTAGTATATTCCCTACCTTGGTAAGGATTGGCTTAAAAATTGGAGTGAGTTTGTAGCTGGGCCGGGGTCAGCAAAGGGCCAGGTATGGCCCCATGGTGTGAGAAGAAAGGGAAATAACAATATCCGAGATGGTGAACAAAGGCATGGAGGATGCCTGATGTACCCCAGTCACTGCCCCACAGCTCACCATCCACAGTACTCATCCATTCCCACTCTCCTTCTTCTCCCCTGCCCTTTGCAAGTCTATGTCCAGGACGCCTCACTTGCATCCATCAACTGGGGGTAGGGGAGCAGAGGAGGAGTCAGGAGCACACAGCAATACATCTGCAGCACAGCAGGGCAGGCATGTTGGCACCCATGCAAGTGAGGCAGCCAGGAGGCCAAAGTGGCTGCCTCTGAGGAGAGCAGTTCCCCAATGTGGCTAGCTCAACCCCAGGGAAAACGCCCTTGAAATCACACCTCTAATGACTTTTTCTCCCCTACTTCAAAAGGTTTACTGGAAGATGTCAGTCAGAATGAATGCTCAATGAAATGTACTAAAAGGTAATTAAGTATAATTTCCCTGATGGAAATGTATAGGCAGCTGGGAGCTGGAGGATCTATCAGCATCTTCCAGCCAACTCTTAAGGTCCAAGATTTGTGACCAGAGTTTTTGGAAAGTTTCAGGGAAGGGATGCTTGGCACAAGCCCATAACTTTGTCCTACCAGAATTACACAAAGATATCCATAAGGTACCTCCTTGTCCTTTACACAAGTGCAGGCTAATGCTCAGCATCGTCAGTACCAAAGACCCTTAGCCTGTGTATCATGGACTAAGGAAAGAAATGCTCTGATTGAGGTTGGGGGAATCAACTTGGAGAAGGCTGTATAAAAAACATTGAAAAGAAACTAAGCTTTTGACCAGGCATGACCGGGGTTGAACCCCTGGTTCCTTGTTTACAAGTTAGCTGACTTTGGCCAGGTGATTTCACCTCTTCAACCTGTTTTCTTATCTATAAAATAGGAACTAAGATAGCAGTACCTACCTTCTAGGGAGGTCAGGAGGATTAAGTAAGAGAAGCTATAGAAAATACTTTTTGGAATATGTCTAGGGTTAATTCAGACATATTAAATGTCCTACCTCTTCCTTACCCATCTCCACACTCAGGAGAACAAAGGGCCTGGGATGCTTGGCAAACCTGAATCACCAAAAACAGATTCAGTGGCATTCCCTAGACATGCAGGTGATGTAAGAACCCCCAGCTTCCACCCTGGAGCTGAGACATAGGGTCCCACCACTGACAGTGGGGAGTTTCAGCACCTTGCAACAGTGCTGGGTTGCTCTTTACACATCATAGCTCCACGGGCTCTCTCACAGGCCCTCGGCAGTGCTCGTTCTACACATTTTCCCTTGGCTGTCTTAACCCTTCCTCTACTTCATGCCCACCTAGACTCCAAGGCTCTGTATTTTCCGCCCTGACCTCTCCCACAGACTCAAACTCCCATATCCCAGAGCTGGCTGGACACATACACTTGGACGTCTCACTAGCAATACAATTTAACGTGATCAGTGCCTAAGTCCTCGTTTTCTCTCCTTGCCAACTGACTCTTTCTCCCAGGTTCCCCAGCTCAGAGTCAACACATCCGCCCAGTTACCCTAGCCAGGACATGAGCACCACCTTTGACTATCCCTCTCATTCACAGGGTCCTGCCAAACCCTCGTGGTTTGCCAAATGGCTCTTTCATCCCACTTCCTCTCCCTTTCCCTGTCTCTCTGATTCCCTCCTAGATATGGGCCACCTGCATCTGTTGTCAGGACAATTGTAACAGCCCCGTCCTGCATCACTGTCCCCCTCCATTGACATCCTTCTCCTCACTACCATCTAGGTGATTTTTCCAAAATATAAATATCCAATCCAATCATTCTTCTGTTTACATAAGTTCAAGAGGACTAGATGATGAGTAGCATGGGAGATGGGACCTCATTTGCCATTTTTATGAGTCACAGTCTTGGGAGGAAACAAATGGTTACTCACCCCAAGCTAAGTAATTGGCTTAATAAAGGAACACTTAGAAAGGTGTAGGCAGTATCAGTGAGAAAGTATCAGAAAGATGAGTATCAGCAGGGAGCCACTCCCAGAAGCTTGAGGACCAAGGAGAGAGAGAAGTTTCCTTGACTCCAAGAGAGCTATCTGGAGAAGGCAGACTGATGGCAGCTGTGGCCTGGGAGATTCAGGCACTGTAACCCCACAGGGAGGCAACTGGGTAGTAAATGCCTTGATTTCTCTCTCTCCATTCATCCTCTGGTCTCTTGCTAGTGCCTCTAATTTGCCACCTCTAACCAGCACCCAGAGGATATGGATCCCTACTGATGTTGTCTACATAGGTCAGCCTTCGGGAGTACAAAGAAGTGCAGATAAAGGTGCCCAGTGGATCTGAAGTAGCCAATGAAAGATCCCAGCACACCACTGTATCCCTGGCACCCAGGAACCAACCACTCAGATAAATGAATAAACCAATGAATCAATAAATGTTTCCAAATGCATGTGAGGAGGCCAGGCTTCTTGGCCAGGCATTTGGAGACCTTCACACATCTGACCCAAACTTCCTTTCCACATGCCCTATGCTCAACATCCAGCTAGGCCATTGCTCCTTATCCAAGACATATCTTAAATGCCATCTCTTCTGGGAAGCCTTCCCTCACTCCCCTAGAAAGGTATCTACTCTCCCATAGGCCTAACTTATTCTCTTCTTTTAATGTTCATGCATTGCTTTCTATTTAAGCTTCTTCACATGTCTCTGTCTCCCTACCAGCATGGGCTTTATCAAATTTATCTCTACATCCAAAGCATTTAGTACATATGAGGTGCTCAGTAAATTATCAAATGATTAATTAAAATGATAGGATAAAATTGTGAGATATGATCATTCCTAGTGCCCATAATGGAGGCAATGAGTTTTTCTATTCATTGCCAAAGATGCTTAAGGTTTTATTATCTTCTGATTTTTAAATATCAAGCAAATCTTGCAAACTTGAGATCAAAAGTTGATTTAATTTGTTTACTGTATAATAAAAAGCACCAAGGTAAAAGACCTGAGGTGCTTCAATTCAGACCTAAGCAAAGCCAAACACAGTGAGGCTGGTGCCAAGAGAAAAGATCCCCTTGACAATGAAGTGAGCCAGCTTGCAATTCCTGCTTAGCTTCTCAAGCATCATAAACTAATGGGACTGAAAGCCACTGTTTGAAGCAAAGTTTACAGTCTACTTATGGATGGAGAGGCATTTTATGGACATGGGCTATGAAACTTGTTTTCATCCTGATGTTTTAAAAATCTAATTTCCATGCAAATAGGAAAGGATGTGCTCCAGAGTGTCATCTTCAGGATTTATTTGCGCGTCAAGCGGCATGACTAATATTTGGGGGGCTGGAAAGTATCCAAGACACTTAAGAAATTCCAGTATCACAAAGGAAACCAAATATGTTGTGATTAGGGCATTCACTGTCCCAAGCAAATAAATGAGCTGGCGCAGGAGAGAAGCCGTTTTGCACGGCCCATTGGCTTCTAAGCAATTCTTTTCCCAAGAATTTGTAAGAAGACTGATTGTTCAAACTTTGGTTAAAAATTCAGTTATTCACATGTTTTTAAAAATTGGCTTTACATATTCAGAGGAGGAAAAAAAAGCAAAATGTTAGGCCTCAAGGGTAGGGGCCTGCTAATAGAGTTTTAACAAGCAATTTGTTTTTGCATTCTATGATAGTGAGCCTGAACTTGGAAAGTAGGAAGGAAGAAAGGAGAAGGTAAGGATTTAAATACCTGGGATCTCTCTCCTGATTAAAAATGAAAAGAGTTGTGAAGAATGTGGTGTGAGAAAATCAAGTATATAATTCAAGGTTTTAAGAAAACTGTCTCGAATTAAAAGTATATAAGAATTCAGCTTTATCTTCAGGTGGAAAGAAAACTAGTCATAATGAAGTTTCACAAAATGAAACAGGAGAAATAGTTAGCATAGGAAGTTCTCAAGTTGAAATTGTTTGAAAAGGGAAATTACCTCATTCTACCTGATAAGAGCAAATGAATAGTTAAAGGCTTTTTAAATAATCCATTTGAAGCCCCACACAGAAAAGCAAGAAGTTGAACTGGGGACCATGGAGGCCCAGAAAGCCACTGTTTCTTCCTAATGTTACCCCAAGGACCATCCTCAATGTTAGAAACCACCTGAAGTTTAATACAAGAAAAGATGAAACCTAGGTCTAGATATTGTAATTTTCCCTATCTTATTCTAAATCAAATATCAAGATCTTATATTTTATAGTAGTTGAATAAAGGGCTAGATACCCCCGCCCCCATCCTCCACCCCCCCCCCCCCCGCCCCACCACCACACACACAACCTTTGTGATCTTTGTTACACACATTGGGTCTATTGTCCAAAATCTGCAGTAACTGCTACCTTCCCTAGTGGGCATCACCATAATTGCAGGCCTGTATCACTGCCTGCTTAGCAAGGGTAGCAAGTTTGGTTTTCCGGGGATTTCTGATCTATTGTTGCCTTCGGGACATAATACCAAATGTTCCAAAGGTTCAAATTAATAGGACTGTGATAACCTTATCATATTCCTGGGACTTCCACTTTGGCTCTGGAAGTACATTTGCCCTTTTTCCCTTCCCCTAATCCTGGATAATGATTCTCCCGATTTCTTTCTTCCTTCCCAATTTCTAGGAACACAGCACCAGAAGTACAGCTATGTGACCCTTCTCTGTCCCAAAGGGAAAATCATGCTCATTAGCATTAAGTCCCCTTATAGAGCCAGAGAGCTGTTGGTCCTTCTTTACTAGATCGGAAAGGCTAGCTATACCTGAAAGATCTGTGGCTTGACATCTATTAATCTGAATTTTTGTTCCATTCTATTTTCTGCCTAAACAACTCCTAGTCTGCCTTTTTATCACTGCTAGTATCCAACAACTACCTCCAAAGTTCTTCCCTTCTGACAAGAAATGTATGTTGTAGGTGAAAGGGAAATAAGGGTAGACATGAGGGAGGGGAAGGTAGAGAGAGGGGAGAAAAGAAGGAAAGGATTGAGGAGGAGAGAATGCAACAATGATGAAAAGGGAGAGAAAACATGAAGCTACGAAGAAAAGGGGATAAAACAGGGAAAGGACAGGGAGAGAAGGCTTGTGTCCACCAGGCTTCAACTCACTAGGGACCTGATACCTCAGTTGTGATCCAACATCAGCAACATCTGCCCCAGTGACAGTGGCTCACTGGTGACTCTGGGAGGGACAGGCAGGATACTAGGCTAGGGCTAGAGAACCCTCAATTAAGAGGCAACTTTAGCTCAGGGGCTCATAGCCCCACCTGGCCCTCACTTGATTTCTGACAGGATTCCCAGTGAGGTAGCTTCACCACTCAAAAGGAGCTCAACTCCTGACTACTCTGAACCTGGTAATGTAAATATGTACAAGTTTTCCTTGGACCCTGGGAAACTCCTAGCAACTATAGTTCCTACCCCATCTTAGTAGAGCAGATAGACTGAGCAAAAAATTGCTTTAGGCATTCTAAAATATGTACTCACATTGTTGTTAAAAACCAACAATCTTTAAAACATGCACTTAACAACATGTAAAGTGTTGTCACATACTACTATAAATTTTTCTCCAAAAGTGTGGGATGACTTTCCTGGTCTTGCCCATTGGTCACAGTGGGTGTGCTGGTATGCTAAAACAAACATTCTCTGCTTCAGGAACCTTTATATAGAGCTAACAACCATGATGCTGTGCTAAAAGGGGAATTTTCATGTTATCATTCTTTGAAAAACACAACTTGCCGAAACAAAAACAAAAAATAGTATCTGAATAGTCTTATATTCTTTTTTTAAAAAAGACAACTCTTTCCAGACATTAAAAATACCAATTTTATATGATCATATCCTCAAAACAAAGAGGGAATATTTCTCAATATTTCATTCTGAGACCAAGATAACCCTGGTACCAAAAGCAAATAAGGATATTACTAAAAAATAACATTATAGGCCAATACTGTCAATGAACAGAGATGTTAAAATACAAAATACTAGCTAATTAAATACAATGATATATATTTTTATAGGAATAATCTATCATGACTGAGTAAAATTTACTTGAAAAATGCCATATTCGAATATCAACCAACATATCCCATCACATTAACAGAAAAAATCCTATCTCGAAGATTTGTAAAAACCATCTGATAAACTCAATACCTATTTGTGATAAAATCTCTCAGCATTAGAACTATAAAGGAGCTTTTTAAAATAGATAATGATAATGTAGAAGATATGCACAGCTAACATTATAGTTTTTGCACTCTTTACTTCTGTGGTTGGAAATAAGATCAGGATTGTCTTGCTCACAACCTCAGGCAAAGCAAACAATTAATATTAAGAAAGGAAGTTTTCAAGGTCATTAGATATAGGATTAACATAAGAACTAATACATTTATAATGATTTATATAACATAAATTATGTTATTGAACTACAACAGAATTAGAAATCAGTAACAAAAACATTTGGAAATCACTAAATATAGGAAACTAAACAATATACTCCTAATCAACTCATGGATCAAAGAGTAAATTATAAGAGAAATTACAAAATATTTTAAATGGAATGAAAATAAAAACACAGTATTGAACTTTGTGGGATGCAGCTAAAACTGTGCTTGGAGGGAAATTTATAGTAATACATGCTTATATTAGAAAAGAAGAAGAGTTTCAGGTCAATGACTTAGGTTTCTAACTTATTATTCTACTTAAACTTATTCTAACAAACTAGAATAAGAACAGAAGCTTATGTCTAAAATAAGCAGGAAACAAAGAAAAATTAAAACCAATGAAATAGAAATAGAAAAATAATGAAGAAAATCAAAAGCTGGTTATTGAAGAAAAATGTCAAAATTGATAAACCACTAGCTAAACTAATCAGAAAAAAATAACACAAATTTCTATTATCAGAATGAGAGAGGAAACATGACTAAAGATACTACAGACAGTAAAGATTAATAGGGAATATTATGTCTAAATCTAATAAATTCAACAACTTGAATTAAATAGACAAATTCCTAAAAGACACAAATTACCAAAGCTTACTTAAGAATAAATGCACCTCCTATACAGCCTTATATCTACTAAGGAACTTGTTTTATAGTTAAAATCCTTCCCATAAAGAAAACTACAGGTTATATTGGTGAAATCTATGAAAAATTTAAGAAAGATAGTATCGATTCTACACAAAATCTCCTGGAAAATTCAAAAGAGATCACTTTCCAACAAATTCTATGAGGCCAACTTTAACCTCATAGCTAAACCAAAGACATTATTAGAAAAAGCAAAATAAAACTACAGACCAATATCTTTCATAAACACAGATATAGAAGTACAAAACTTTAGTAAACCATAACAACAATATACAAAAGGATCATGACCAAGTGGAGTTTATCCAGGAAATGCAAGGTTGATTTTACGTTTACCATCAATGTAATTCACCATACTTACAGACTGAAAAAGAAGAAGAAAAAAGCATATATCATATCAAAAGATGCCAGAAGGAGGAAGGATGTCAGAAGAGGTGGAGGAGGAGAAGGAAGTGGTGGAGGATGAAGAGAAGGTCAAGGAGGAAGAGGTAGAGGTGGAGGAGGAGGAAATGGTGAAGGAGGAGGAGGAGGGGGAAAGAAGCAACAGTATTTACAGAATCCAACAACTACTCATGATAGATACTCTAAGCAAACTAGGAATAGAGAGGAACTACTTCAACCCAACAAAAGGTGATCTATAAAAACCTACAGCTACATCCTCACACTTAATGGTGAAAGACTGAATATACTCTCCTCAAAGATCAGGAGAGAGACAAGGATGTTTGTTTTTACCACTTCTATATGACATTATACTGGAGGTTCTAACCAGCACAATAGGCGAGAATAACGAATAAGAGGCTATATTTTAGAAAGGAAGAAATACAACTGTCTTTATTTGTAAGCAACATTATAACCTTTTTGGAAAATCTTAAAGAATATACAAAAAATTAGATAAGTGAGCTTAGAAAGGTTACAGGGTACAAAGTTAACATATATTAATTAATTGTATTTCTATATACCAGCAAGAAAGAATTGGGAATTTCTATTAAAAAAATTATTAACAATAACATTAAAAACATGAAATACTCAGTAATAGATTTGAATAAAAGATACAGAAGAATTGTATGTCAAAATCTATAGAATATTCCTAACAGAAATGAAAGAAACCTAAATAGATGGAGAAATATACCATGTTTATGAATTAGCAAAATCAATATTGTTAAGGTAGCAATCTCATCAAACTGATCTATAGATTCAATCAATCTCAATCAAAATCCCAGCAAGGTTTTTTTTTGTAGAAATTGATAAATTTATTTAAAAATTTATATGAAAATGCAAAAGACCTAGAATGCCCAAAATAATTTTTAAAAAGAACAAAAAATTTGGAGGACTTAAACAACTTGATTTCAAGATTAGAAAGTAACTATATTCAAGGTAGTATGGTATCTGTGTAAAGATACAGCATCAGTGAAACAGAATGGAAAGTCTAGAAATAGACCCAAATATTCATGGGCAATTGATTTTTAACAAAGATGCCAAGGGGTTCAATGGAGAAAGAATAATCTTTTCAACAAATGGTTCTGGAACAACTGAATATTTAAAAGTAAAAAAAAAAATGAACCAGATCATATCATACCACTCTACATATAAACATTAACTATTAAGGGAACATAGATCTAAATGTAAAAGCTTAAATTATAAAACTTCTAGAAGAAATCCTGAGAAAAACCTTAGTAATTTTAGATTGGGGGAAAATTATTAAATATGACATAAAGAACACAAACTATAAAAAAACTAATTAACTGGTTTCTATCAAAACTAAAGCTTTTACTCTTCAAAAAATACTGTTAGAAAAATGAAAAATATGCCACAGACTGGAAGAAAATATTTGCAACACATATATTCAATAAAGGACTAGTATCTAGAATATGCATATACAACTCAATGTAACTCCAATAAAAAATGGATGAAAGATGTAAACTGACATTTCACCAAAGAAAATGGCAAACGAGTATATTTATGTAAAGATGCTCGACATGAATAGTCAGGGAAATGTAATTTAAAACCACAAGATACCACATCACAACCACCAGAATGACTAAAATTAAAAAGACAGATAACTCCAAGTATTAGTGAGGATGTGGAGCAATTGGAACTTACATACTCTGCTGGGGGTAATATAAAGTAATATAGTCACTTTGGAAAACAGATTGTAGTTGCTTAAAATGTTACGTGTATTACCTTTACCATGTGATGCAGACATTTCACTCCTAGATATTTACCTAAAATATAAGAAAGTAAATATCCACAGAAAAACTTGTACATAAATTTTTGTGGCTGCTTAATTTATAATAGGAAAAATCTAGAAATAGCTCAAATATCCTTGAATGGGTAAATGAACTGTTTTAAATACATATAATACAAAGTAACAAAAAAGGAACCAACTATTGATACGCGCAGTAACATGGCTAAATCTCAACATAATTATCTTAGAGAAAGAATTTAGACACCCCTCCCCCGCAAAAAAACACATATTGTTTGAATTTCCATTTATATAAAATATAGAAAATGCAAACTAATACAAAAGCAGATTGCTGCTGCGTGGTGGCAGTCTGGGTAAGCAGGTATGGATTATAAAGGGGCATCAGGAAAATTCTGAGAGTGATAGCTATATCCATTATCTTGATTGTGGTGATAGTTTCACAGCATATATGTATGTCAAAACTTATCAATGATACACTTTAAACATGTACAACGTATTGTTCCACAATCACACCTCAGTAAAGCTGTAAGAAAATAAATTGTACTCTAATGTATTTTTATATACCAGCAATAACAGATAAGGAAAGAGAACTTTAAAAACACCAAATTACCTAAGAATAAATCTAAATGAAAGATGTGTAAGACTTCTACCCTGAAAATTATCATGATTGACAGAGAGCAAAGATAACCTACATAAATGGAGAGTTCATATAGGAAGACTTAATATTGTCAAGATGTTAATTCTTCTCTGTGTGATCTATAGATTCAATATAATCTCCATCTAAACCCCTAATTTTATTTTCATGGAAATTGATAAATTATTTTTAACATATATATGGAAATGAAAATCTAGAATAGCTAAGGAAATCTTAAAGAATTAGACAATATTAGGGGACTTATGTTATCAGATCTTAAGACTTAGTAAAAACTACAGTAATTAAGACAGTACAATATTGGCACAAGGACAAATAGATCCATGGAATAAAATAGAGGGTCCAGGAAAGACCCACACATACACAGTAACACAACCATGTCACTGAAATTCAGCAGAGAAAGGACAATCTTTATAATAAATGCTGCAAGACCAATTACATAACTATATGAAAAAAAGAATCCTGCCTCCTAGCTCATGTCATACACAGAAATAAATTCCAGATGGGTCACAGATCTAAATGTGAAAGGTAAAAAAACATAACTTTTAAAAGAAAACATAAGAAAATAGCTATATGCCATTAACTATGCAGAGTTTTAAAACTGAAAACAAAAGCATACAACATTAAAGATACTGAAAAAGCAAGCCACATTGTGGGAGAAGATATTTTCAACACATATATCTGACAAGACTGATATTCAGAATTTAATAGGAACTCTTAAAAGTAAATGACATAGGCTGAAAACCCGGGGGATAAATGGAAAAACCATCTGAACAGGCATTTCACAAAGGAGGCCATCTAAATGGTCAACAGATATGTGAAAAGTGCTAACCATCATTACTCATCAAAGAAATGTAAAAATGTAAATTGAAAACCCAATACAATACCATTACATACCCACCAAATGGCTAAAATTTAAAAGGCAAAAAATACTAAGTGTTGATAAAAATGTAAACAGACTTTCATACATTGCTGGTAAAAGTATTGATTCTGTAACCATTTTGAAAACTCTATGGCAGAATCTGCTAAACCAAACATGCATATACTCTATGATCAAGCATTTTTACTTCTTAGGAATATATCTAACAAGGATGTGTGCACATGTTCATCAAAAGATATAATACACTCACAACTATTTCTAACAGCCACAAATGGAAACAACTAAAATGTCCATCAATTGTAGAATAAAGAAGTTGCAGTACATACACACCATGAGAACGAACTGTAACCACATGGATGAAGCTCACTGATAATGCTAAGTAAAAGAGCAAGCCAGACATAAAAGAGTACATTAAATAAGATTTCATTTTTGTAAAGTTCACAAGCAGGGAAGAGTCATCTACAGTGTCGGAAGTCAGGGTGGCAGTCCTTGTAGGAGAGACAGTGACTGAGAGGGGGCCTGCGGGGGCTTCTGGAGCTTATCCTGTTATTTTTATCTGTGTGCTGCTTATGAAGGGTCCACAATGTAAAAATTCACACAGCTGTACAATTATCACATGGACACTTTTCTTTTGTATGTCACACTTCAGAAAAAAGGTTGAATTTACTGTGTGCAAATGCTATGATGAAACCAACAAAAAGAATGCTAGAAAGAATTTGGTCAGTCAGAGAAAGCTCCTTGGAGAAAGGGGAATTTAGCTGAGAGTTAGAGAGTGAGAAGGAGCCCACTATCAGAAGAGCAGAGAGAAAGAGTAGGCAGGAGAAACAGCATGGACAGACAACAGTATGAGAAATCAGAATTTTTTCCCCTGGAAACCATTAGATGTAGGGTGATGATCTTAGCATATCAGACCTGCCTTGGTTGGCCACTTAACTGTCTTTAAAATTAATTATACCATGCCCTGGGGTCCTCACTTTGGTCCTGTTTTCCTGTCTCTCCTGCTAGAGAAAATGAAAGCTTTTTTGAAAGCACCAAAAAGGAGCTCTGGCCTTCACTTGTTGCTCACTCTTAGCTGTTCATTGTTTTTCTCTAACATGGAGCAAAAATCAGCAAACAGCTCAAATCTATCCCATAATTATTATTATTAATGCAAAGTTTTATTTGTTTATTGTCTACAGCTGCTTTGCAGTACAACAGCAGAGCTGAGTTGTTGTATGGGCTGCAAAGTCTAAAATATTTGCTATCCGGCCTTTTGAGGGAAAAGTTGCAGACCCTTAGTATAGAGCATCAATGGGGCTTACTATAGCCATCAATCCCATTTATCCCACTGTGTTCTCCTACTACATCAAATAACGGAGGCACTGTGCCTGCAAGTGCATTTCCTTCCAGAGGTCCATCCTCCCAATTACCCCCATGGCTGGCAGTTTTAATGACTGTACTGTCCCTGCTCAGACAGTTAGTGGTGATGGTGCTCTCTTACCATCCAGGCCAAGAGCACATCTTAGAACCTGCTTATTCAGACCAATCCTGGCATCAAATGTTGGAGGTTGAGTGCTGCAAAAGTAGATGCCCAGATGAGGTCTGGGGTGCAAGATATGTATTAGGGATTACTATCTGTGTAGGAAGGAGAAAGCAGGGTTGGGCAGAGGGAGAAGTGAGAGTCTGATGAAAGCTTGATGAAGCTTTGATTGATAGGGGGTAGTTCTAGTCCCATCCTGACCATCAGAGTGTCCTGTACCAGCCAGAATTGCTGGGCCTTTATATTCCCTCCTTTTATACTCACTAGATGCAGACTACCCTGGGAAGGACATGACCTTGGGAACAGAGTTCTTTCCAACTGAAACAGACCCTGCAGGAGTTGACAGCTGGAGGCAGCTTGCTTAATCAGACTCCCCACAGTGGGTCAGCAAGACCCTTTGAAGGGGAGAGCAAAGCTCTTCAAAGTAGACTAAACTGAACTGCTCAGGGTCACACAGCTAGGGAGTGGCAGGGCTGGTATTCAGATTTAGTCTGCCTAGCTTTAAATGCCATGTTTTTCCATTGTAGCCTACCATCTTTTGTAAAGTGATTACTGAGTGCTAAAATATTTTATTAATCAAAGACAAATAATGGTCGGCCAGATCTTCTGACCAGCTTGAGCTAACTCTTGCAAACATGTGGAAACATGCTTAATTGTGTGCTCACTGCGTGTCAAGCGCTTGGTTAAGCACTCAACATGGATAATCCCCACAGCAGCCCCTGAAGGAGATGCTGCTATTCTCCCCATTTTATATTGAGAGAACTGAGGCTTAGGAGAGGTGAAGTGGCTTGTCGAAAGCCAACTATCACAAGTCTGTTTAACCATGGTACAGGACTCCCTCCTATCCTGGGTAGAAGAAAGTCTACCTTCAACAAAAGCAATCACTATGTTAGTGTCCTTGTATCTTCTTAATGTACAGAATTGTATAATTATAAGCTTTTTGAAATATTTTAAATAACCCATGGAATCCCGTTGCCTTCATAGAAGAAACCCAGGCATGCAAAATGGGACCTATTTGCCCATGTTAACAACAGGACCTGGGAAAGACAGGCTGAAGTGTGTTCCAGTGTGAGGAATGGTACTGCATGGGTGATGCCCAGTAGATGTGGATATCCTTTTCTCTGTCAACTGTCTTCTGTCTGTTGCTTTGTCCCTAAAGATCCTGCTTTACAAAAGGCAACATTTACTTTATTTTGTTTCGTTTTGTAAAACACATGGACTTTGGAATCAGGCATATGAGCATTAAAATCTAGATTCTGCTCTTTATTGGTTGTGTAACCTCCATGAAAAAACTTTACCTCTCTTAAGTCTCCCCAATTGTAAGATCTGGCTTATACATCCCTATGCCTGGCACTGCTGTAAGAGAATGCTTTTAAAGCTAAACACGAAGCATACATGCAGTAGCACTTAACAAATGGTACTTGAACTCTGGTCACTATGGGACTCCAGCTCCTCAGCCATGCAGGTAAATGCCTCCTGTTTTTAGCCCAAGATCACCCTCTCAACACAGAAGCCCTGCCTCAGTTCACACATAAGGTCTCTCTTTCTCTCCTCAATTGTCAGAATACTCACCTTCCTGACTCCTGGTCAAATATGGATTCTACCTGTCACCTTTGGAGAACTAAATCTTGAAGAGGTAGTGAGAAGTTGGCCCTAGAACCAGACTGGTTTGAATCTCATCTAAGTCACCTGTTAGCTGTGTGACCCTGGACAGGTTTCTTCACTTCTCTGGGCTTTCAGTTTTTTATCTGTCCAATGAGGGTAACACCTATGTCATGGGATTGTGGTGAGAGATCAATGGGTATTGGATGTGAGGCTCCTTGCACACTGACTGGCATACTGGAGGTGTTAAGTAATCTGTTCTCTTTTCCTTTTGCTATTCCCATGTATTTCAAACCAACACTTTCACCAGGGACTTCTATAAGGCCCTATCTTAGCATAGGCCTTTCTACAATCCTGGTAATAGATTTGTATAGCTATTTAAAAAGACAAAAATTAACAATGACTTTCATGATGATGATGATGATAATGATGATGATGAGAATATGGCTAACTGTATTGCATGTAAAATCAGTCCCAGTTCATGCTCCCATGCTGTTTACAGTCTAGTGGGGAAGGTGGACACTGATCCACAAACCATAAGCTCTGGGAATGAGAAGTGCATGTGGCAGCTTGGTTACTTCTCAAAAAACCTTATGTGATAAACACTATTATCAGATGAAGAAACTGAGACCCAGAGAAGTTAAGATTCTTGTTCAGGGTCACCCAACTAGTAAGAGACAGAACTTGCATTTGAGTCCCAGTCCTCCTTCCCATACTCAAGTTATGAAATAAATGTAGGGGATGCAGATGAACCTCAAACTTTAAAAAAAAATCTCTGTTTGGCAGAAGTGGACAAACATTTTCAATAAGAGTCAGCTTCAGTTATTAATACTGTTTTGTGAAGCATATCTGAGAAGGGGGTGGAGAGAACAGGGCCTCTGTCCCCAAAGAAGCCAGTGTCATGATGCTTTGTTTTGAAAGGCTGGATCTGTCAGAATCATAAGTTAGAGGTAGGAGAGGCTAAAGTGGCATATGATCCAACCTATTTCATGGATGTGTAAAATAAGGCTCAGAGAATGGAAGAGACTTGTTCAAGATCACAGAGATATCACTAGCAACTGGTTTCTCCCCATGTCTATATATCAGTCTCAGGAAAGACTCTAATTGGCTCTTTTAGGTCACATGCTCACCCTTGCACCAATCATTGTGGTCAGAGGGCAAACCCAGCACTCTGAGTGACAGCCTCACCAAAAGCAACCAAACACTCTTTCTTGAGATGACATAGGACTGGCTCCTTTTTAGGCCTTGGGCAAGTATGTTACTTCTTCGAAGGCCTTCCTCAATCATTCTACCAAAAAGAAACTACCCCACCCAACTCTGCTTCCCTTTTAATTTTTCTGCATAATACTCATTACTCTTTAATAATATTTCTCTTTCCTCACTAAGTATAAAGAAACTCCTTGAAAAGAGAAGCCTCATCTTATTTCTTGACCATTGTATCCCCAGTATCTAGAACAGGACTTAGCATATAAAAGTGCTCAATGAATATTCTGAATTAAAAAAAAAGAGCTAGGAAGGAGTTTCTCAAAGGATCTGGAAGAAGACAAAAGGGAAAGCATACTGGACATATATACAACACCCTCAGTAGCCACTATGGAATTCTTAGCATTCCATTTTTAGAAAAATCAAGAAAACAGATAATTTTTCAATCAGAAAAATTTTTTTCTGATTTTTTTTATTAAAAAAGTCAGTGAGAGAGAGGTCTGTGATCTTTGGTTTCTCATTTATCTTTCTGACTGGCCTGAGACCTTCCATATAGCAGAATGAGGACTTAATCATCTCTGTTTGCTTGGCACTTACCAGAGTCTGGCACATAGCAGGTACTTAAATAAGAATTTTGGATGAGTAAACTCAATTGTAATATCTTAGTTCAGGTTTCTGAAACGTTAATTTAGAATTATATGTTCTATTTTCTAATGTAAAAATGCAGTAATGTGCATTTGAATTATCTGTGGGATCTTGTTAAAATGCAGATTATGATTCAGCATGTCTAGGTGGGACCAGAAAATCTGCATTTCCAACAGGCTCCCAGGTGCTGACACTGCTGATGCTGGGGTGAACCACACTTTGAGTAGCAATCTTAGTCTCTTATTGGCAAGGAATCTGTGGGCATCTTGCTATACAAAGAGGTGAAATAAAGAGTCAAGAAGAGCTTCCTAGTAGGAAAAATGTAAGGAAGATCAAGTGACCTAGATTTTAGCTCTAGGTCTCCCACATATGAGTTGGTGAACTTGGTCAAGTTTCTACACCCCGCTGAACCTCAGTCCCCATTGCCAGGTCTGGATTCCATAGACTGCCCTGCCCACTAGACACATGGTATCTGAGCTGCTACAGTGAGGACCAGGGGATGGTGGGGAGTGTCTAAGGCTGAATCAGCCCCATTGCTGCCCTGGATAAGTTCTAGGAACTTACACATCAGCATGCCTTGCAAGGATGTGAGGAATGGTGAAGATCAACATATACTGCAGAAAAGAATCTCTGAACTCTCATAGCTGCCAGCCAGCACACTGATGGTAAATGTTACACTTAACCCTCCTTCATACGTTCTTGTCATCCACATTCTGTTTTTTTTTTTCAGTTTTCTTAGGCTGCTCTTTCCCACTAGCTGGATTCCCACCTTTTATAAGGATCTTATGATTTCTGACTCTTAACCCCACTCTCTTCCTGAAATACACACACACACACCCAGACATATACACACCCAGACACACACACACACACACACACACACACACACCCCAAAATACACACTTATGCTTTTGTCTATGCCTCACAAACAATAATAAAATGACAGCTTAACATTTATTAAGCACCAGCTCTGTGCCAGAGGTATTAAAAACATCTCTACATCAATTATATTGGTGTTTCTTGAAATATAGTAACCATCAGTGACAGCACATGATACCCAGAGAAGTGTCATTCTAACAGTTATATTGTGATTAGGTTACCTTCATTCATGGGAGATAATACTGTCTTTCCATTTAGGTAGCAATATTAAGTCTTTTTTATATATAAATATAAATAAAATAAGTTGATATACAGGAAAAGCAAGTTAAAACCACAATGAGATACTTCACATCAACCAGAATGGCTATAACAACAATAATAATAAATCAGGTAAGTGTTGATGAGAATATGGAAACATTGGAACCTTCATACACTGCTAGTGAGAATGTAAAACAGTACAGCAGCACTGTATAATAGTTTGACAGTTCCTCAAAACATGGAATTACCATATGACCCAGAAATTCTACTCCTAAGTATATATCCAAGAATCAAAAACACATGTCCATGCAAAAACTTGTACATGAATGTTTATAACATTAGTCATATTAGCCAAAAACTGAAAATAGCCCTAATGTCCATCAACTGATAAATGGGTAAGTAAAATATAACATATCCATATCATGAAATATTATACAGTCATAAAAAGGAATAAAATACCAATAAATGCTGCCACCTATATGTATCTTGAAAAAATTATGCTAAGTGAAAAAAGTCAGACACAAAAGGTGACATATTTTGATTCCATTTATATGAAATGTCCATAATGGGCAAATCTATAAGATAGAAGTAGATTAGTAGTTTCCTAGGGCTGGGGAAGAAATGGATTGGGGGAAAATGGGGAGTGACTGGTCAATGACACAGGGTTTCTTTATGGAGTTATGGAAATTTGGATGTTCAAAAATTGATTTTGGTGATGTTTGGTGATGTACAACTCTGTGAATATATTAAAGCCACTGAACTGTATACTTTAAATGAGTAAGTTATATTATGTGAATTACATATAAAGATGTTATAAATATGTACATATAAAGAAAATATTAGATAATACTACAGATGGCATACAAGTATGGGAAAAGCATTAAGAAGACAGATGTGACAAACACAAATTTAGGAAATATGAGATTAGATAAGCAGTCCTTCTAATAACCATATGTGGTCATTGTTTTTTTCCTGTTGTATGGGAAACTGGACCCATGAGTTAAAAATTGCTCATCCAAGGACAAAAAGTTTAAAGTGGGTTTTAAACCCATGCTGCTGACTCAAAAACCAGTGCTCTTATCTGACATGCTTCCTGGGCTCTTAGCCCTTGAATTCAGGTCCCATCCATACTTTTCTGATGGTACCCCTCCCCTAAGACTGCCTCTCTGAGACTCAGGTCTAATCTGTACCAAGAGTAACACCTACAGCTTTCACTTGGGTTAGATGCCAAGATAGAAGGTATCAATGCTAGTTTCCAGGGAGTGGGAAAGAATAACTTCATTGTACAGAGGAGAAAACTGAAGAACAGGTCACACAGGCAATCAGAGATGCCACTGAGACTCTTAGAGAGAGGTTTATGGCCAAGATGATCAAGATGTCCACCAAATGGGGATTGCAAACTGGTATAGCCATTGTGAAAAACAGTCTGGAGGTTTCTCAAAAAATTTAAAAAAATGGATATACCTTTTGACTCAGCAATTGAACTTCTGGTATTTATCCAAAGAAACCAAAACAATAATTCAGAAAGATCTATGCACCCCTATGTTCATGGCAGCATAATTTACAATAGCCATGACATGGAAGCAACCTAAATGTCCAATCAACAGATGACTGGATAAAGAAGTTATGGTTCATATATACAATGGAATATTACTCAGCCATTAAAAATGATATCCTACCATTTGCAATGACATGGATGGGCCTAGAGGTTATTATGCTGAGTGAAATAAGCCAGACAGAGAAAGATAAATACCATATAATTTCACTTATATACAGAATCTAAGAAACGAAAAGAACAAACTAATCAAAAAGACTCACTAATATAGAGGACAATCTTGTGATGGCCAGAGGAGAGGGAGGTTGAGGGGCTGGGAGGTTGAGGGGCTAGTTGATAGATGGTTACAGGGATGGGAAGCATGGCATAGGGAATGCAGTTAGCATTAATATAATGGCTAGGTGGAAAACCAGAGGATGGAAAGAGCAATTAGGGGGATCATTTTATAAACTATATAAATGTCTAACCAATGTGCTGTATACTTGAAACTAATAAAACTTTTTAAAGAAGATGTCCACCAAATGCAATTATTGCTAGAAAACAGCTGCCCACCCAGGGACTACATTTCCCAGATGCCCTTGCATCTGTGTGTGGCCTCAGTGGTAGCCAGACTTCAAGATGGCTCCCAATGACCGCTCTTTCTGCTATCCATACCCTTGTATAGTCTCCTCCCACGTCGGTAGGATTGGCCTGTAGAATATCACAATGTGACCAATATCCTATTGTGATCAATAGGATATCACAGAAATAATGGTATGTAATTTATGAGATTAGGTCATAAAAGATATTGTGGCTTCTACCTTCCACTCTTACAGCACTTACTTTGGGGAAAACTAGCTGCCATGTTCTGAGGACACTCAAACAGTTCTATGGAGAAACATACACAGCAAGGAACTGAGGCCTCTTGCCAACAGCTGTGTGAGCATGCCATCTTGGAAGCAAGTCTTCTAGCCTCAGTCCATATCTGGACTGTAGCCTCTTGAGAGGCCCTGAGTCAGAGCTACTTAGCAAAGCTGTTCCTTATTTTCTGACCAACACAAACAATAGGTAGTAAATGTTTATTGTCTTAAGCCACTAAGTTGTAGTGTAATTTCTTATACAGCAATAGATATTTAGTATACTCTGTGACTAGTTCCTGCCAATAGAATGTAAGCTGAAAAGTTATGTGCCACTCCAGGCCCATGTGGTTAAGACATGAGAGTGCTTTTTCTACTTTTTATTCCCCTTCCCACAGAGACCTTTCTTTTTCCAAACAGATATTTGGACACCCACGTTCACAGTAGCATTATTCACAATAGCCAAAAGGTGGAAACAACCCAAGTGTCAATCACAGAATGAATATGAATAAACAAAATGTGATATATACATACAATGGAATATTGCTCTGCCTCAAAAGGAAGGGACTTCTGATATATGTTACAACACATACAGACATTATGCTACATGATATAAGCTGAACACAAAAGACAAGTACTAGATGATTCCTCTTATGAATGACATACTTAGAGTCGTCAAAGTCATAGAGACAGAAAGGAGAATGGTGGTTGCCAGGAGCTGAGAGAGAGGAGGAATAGGGAGTTACTGTTTAATGGGAACAGGGTTTCAGTCTGAGAAGATGGAAATTTTCTGGAGATGGGTGGTTGTACAACATTGTGAATATACTTACTGACACTAAACGGTACAGTTAAGGATAGTTAAAATGGTAAATTCTATTATGTATATTTTACTACAATTTAAACACATTATCATGTTCCCAAAAGGAGTTACTCTCTTTGCTGTATTAAAGTGAAACTTCATTGCTTTGGTTTGGGGCTTTAGGCTGACTTTTTCCTATTTGTAGGATAGCCACTATTTGTAGGATAGAGTCCTGTTATAGACCAAAAGTGTGGGATTCCTGTACCTAGGATAGATGTTCAGTTGCATGTAACAGGGACGTAAAACAACAATAGTTTAAACAAGATAAAAATTAATTTTTCCCGCATACAGTCTGGAGGTGGGCAGTGCAGGGCTAGCATGCTGACTGCTCTATGCTGTCATTCAGAGTACTCTAAGGATGTACTCTGCCATCCTTAGAGTGTTTTTCTCATCCATGTAGCTCAAGATGGTTTACCATCACATCCGTGTCCTAAGCAGCAGGGTGAAAAAGGAATGGATGATGGGGCATGCCTCCTCTCTTTAAGACACTGTCATCTGGGGTCTCCATACTAGAAATAGAATGTTATTGCTACCTGATGTATTGTCTGTCCCCTACATCCTCCAACAGGATGTCAGCTGCATCCTGTTTGCCATGAGAGCCATGGAGGTACTACCCTACAGAGCCCTGAGGAGCCCCATGTTGAATACGATAGAGCCACAACATGGGTGGTACCTGGGTCCCTGCATCACTGCATGGAAAGATACCTGTCAAACATTTGCATAAGGCTTTCCATAAGTGAAAATAAACCTCAAACATGTGAAAGCCCTGAGATTTCAGTTTACCTGTACCAGCCACCGGCATTCTCTTACATAACACAGAACTTCATGTTTAGAGCTTGAGAAGTCAGATAACACAGTAAGGCTGAGCCTGGTCGAGTCATGGAAAGATGGCTTTGAAGCCAGTAAGGCTTTGAAATCCCACTTACTAACTTTGTGAGCCATTCAAATTCTTTCAGCCTGATTTGCTCAAATGTAAATCGGAGATGATAATACAAACCACACATTATTTGTGGTGTGGACTGAGTGAAAGAATCTGCAAAAAGGCAGTTACAAAAGGTCTGCTTGGGGCAACAGCAGACACCTGTCCCCTTTCCACTCTCCAAAGTGGAGAACAGATGGGCAGTTAGAAAAGGGCACAGCAAATCGTAGCTCAGGTTTGATGAAAAGCTAAAGGCCCACTGGGGGTGCCTGATCTCTAAGTCATGGCTGAATACTCAGCCTCAGGCAGGATACTATTTGAGTTAGATGCAGCAATAGCTTTGATTTGAGACCTCAAATAGCTCCCTGAGGACTTACTTAGTTGGGGCTCAGATTGGGTTTAGTGTATGGACCAACTTTTCCCCAGGTGGCCCAGGAATGAGAGGTTAAGTGTTCAGCCCTACAAGACCCCTCCTTCCCCCACACTTCAGATGCCAATCGCAAGTCCAGGTTGTAATCTATGCTTCTGACCAACAGGCTCTAAATCAGAGGTTTCCATAACCCTTTCCTTGGGTTTGATTACTCTGCTAGAGTCGCTTACAGAACTCAGAGAAATAGCTTACTAGATTACCAGTTTACTATAAAAGCATCTAACTCAGGAACAGCCAGATAGAAGTGATGCATAGGGCTAGGTATGGGGAAGGATGTGGAGTTTCTTTGTCCTCTCCAAGCACACCACTCTTCTCAAATCCCCATGTGTTCACTAATTCAGAAACTCTATGAACCCTGTTCTTTCAGGTTTCTATGAAAGCTTCATTACATAGGCATGATTGATTAAATCATTGGCCACTGGTGACTGATTCAACCATCAGTCCTCCTCCCCTCTCAGAAATCAGGAGGTGGAATTAAAAGTTCCAACTTTCTATTAATGGTTGGTTTCCCTGGCAACCAGCCCCCATCCTTAGTTTTTTTCCCGCCAAAAGTCACCTCATTAATATAAGCCCAGTTGGAAAAGAGCTTTCAAAGAATAACAAGACACCTACCTATTTGGCCTCTATGGTTCTCAAGAGAGTTTAGGAACTGAGGACATGAGACTATATAGTACAGCAAAAGATGCTTCCATTACACTTTCACTCTGGAAATTCCAAGGGTTTTGGTAGCTTTGCGCAGTGGCAGTATCGTAGCCAATGAGGTTTATCCTAGGCACGATGATTGCTAATTGAAAACTTTTCCCAAGGGTTTTGGTAATTGTGAGCCAGGAACCATGGACATAGAACAAAAATTTATGAAATATATTTTAGTCTTCTGAATGACCCCATATATATTTCTTATAAAACACAATGTTGTACCCAATATATGCAAAATATTATCATTTCAACATATAATCAATATAAAGATATGATGAACTATTTTACACTCTTTTTTATACTAAGTCTTCAAGATCTAAAATGTTTTTACACAACTCAATTAGGACCAGCCACATTTAACACACTTAGTAAAACCACGTGGCTGGTGGCTGCTCTATTGGGCAGTGTCATTCTAGGTAGTTGGCACCCCACAAGCCCATGAGGTACTTCAACTCCCTGCCTTTGCCTATACTGTGCCCTCTGCCTGGCGCAGCCTCCTCTCCTTTCCCAACTTGAATTTCAGCTCATACTTCAAGGGTTCTGTGTTTCTGTAAGATCTTCTATTGATCTCTGTTCAAATACTTGTTGAATTACTGTTATCTCACTGAAAGACCAAGACCACTTCTGAGCCATCACCGGCACTTAGCCACACTGCATGGCACACACACAGCAGACCCTCCATCATAGTTGTTGGTTTTAGGGGGTAATTGTGAGTCTCTATCTGGGAAGAGGATGTTAGGGCACCAGGAAAATCTTTTTGAAAGTTTCCCCCATTAATTTTTGCTGTTGTTGTGGGTCACAATAAAGAAAGTGGTAGAAAACATTGCTTGGGGTAGCACTATCACCAAAGAAATTTTGAACCAGAGAGCTATGATTTGGGCTATGTGTATCTATAACAGTCATTCAGTTCTTAGCATATGACACTCCCTAGGAAATATTTGAGCAACCTGGATATATAGTTATGAGGTACTGTATATATGGGTCCAGTGGGTGTGTGTGTGGCATTCTATCAGCTGGGTAACTTGGGGTCAGTGCTGACATCTGTAATAAGAGAATCAGGGCCATCAGTCTGCATAAGTTCAGAGTAACCATGTGAATGGTGCTGCTGAAGTTGAACACACAGGCTGTGTGGCCAGGTGCAGTGGTCTTGGAAGCCCTACCTATGAGTAAATGTGAATGTCTGTGATGTGCCACTTGCTTTAGACATCTGGGGAGAATAGATATTAACACAGGAAAACCTAGAACATGAGTAACCACGTGTGTTCACATGGGGAGATGCTGCCCAACTCCAGAACTGCAGCTCAGAGTCCAAGTGTGAAATCAGTGTTTGGAACTTGGACAGCATCCTCCCACAGAAACAGGGCCCATATGGGGGCTGCTCTTCCCAGGGTGGCACCCAAAATAGAATGATTAAGTTTTGATTAAATTTTGAGCTAATGTTCCTAGATTTAGGCGAGGAAGAGAATGAGAACTTTCGTCCTTCCCTGTTTCTATTTAGATCAGACAGGGTGAGACAACGTTTGTATGGGTGAAACCACTGGCTAGAAGAGTACTGCAGTTCAATCTGGCAGGTTATAGAGTATAAATCAGAAAACTGGGTTTGAATTCTGGCTCCACTGTGTGATTCCAAACAAGTTGCTCAACCTGAATTTCAGTTTCATTATCTGTAGAACAAAAACAGTACCATCCCTAGTACATAGTAGTAATGTGTAGCATAGCAGAGATGGGTACAGGAGGACCTAAGTACAGCTTCTGATAAGTATATCAGACAGCTTTTGTTGTATAACAACCTTGAAATCTCAATGGCATGTAACAGTGAGCATTTATTTCTCATTCCTGTGATTGTGGGTTGGCTGGGCAGCTCTGCCGCAGGCTGTGAGTCTGAGGTTTGGCTGTTTGTCTTCTTCTGGGGCCCAGGTTGGAGAGGAAACAGCTACATAGGGTATTTTTTCACATAGTAATGTCAGCAGGTAATAGAGCAAGGCCAACTATGCAAGCAGATTTCAAACCACTACTTGGCTAATCACATAGCAAAGCCGAAAATCAAGGCCTGGAGAAGTACAATCTTCCCACCATGGGGTCACAGCATGAGTGAGGATGGAGAACACAATTATGAGAGAATGAAGTCAGGACCAAACATTCAATATATTACAGTATACAGACATAATTATCATTTGTGGTCATTCATCCAAACATTTCAGTGGAAAACAAAGTAGTTCTTATAGAATTTCCTTCTTTCAAAAGAAGATTATCCTAGGCATTGCAGCATAAATAAACAGATGAAGTAATGATTTGGGGAGATTGCTAAGGGGCAAGGAAAGAGAAGTATTACCATGAGTGATTGCCCATCCTTCTATCTTAATTATGGCCCTATCAGTAAAGATCTTTCCCTGAACCAGTACTGAGGGCATTAAAGGAAGAAGGTTTCTATAGTAACCTAGCCAGAGCAGGTCCTAAGTCTGGTGTGTAAAGGTTGTGAAATGATGCTTCAATCTGGAAGTTATGGTCATCAAGGAGTCCTAAAAATTTAGAGAGTGGAGAAATCATTGTAGAATTTATGAAGAAGGTGAGCATTAAACTGGGCTTAAGAGAATGAACTGTGTCTAATGAACAATGGGGATCCTTCCAGAAGGGGAAGGACATGAGCAAAATGTATAAGCCTCACTGATGCTCACTGGCTCAAACCAGCAGACATTGACTATTATAGCTCCTAAGTCAGGAGGCGGAAGGTAGACTGGTTTGATCTCAGCTGCGTGGGCTGGGTTTGTGCCTACCTCTGTAGACCTTCTACCTTAGTCTGGGTTTGTCTGGGCATTTCAGCTTGGGCAGTTCTGCTCTGTGTCTTGTTTTCTTCCTAGACCACCAGACTAACCTGAAACATTTAGATGGTGATGGCAGAAACAGAAGGCAAGAAATGAGGCTTGGAACTGGCACATAATCACTTTTTCCTCAGTCTAGTGGCCAAAGCAAGTCAGATGACTGAACTCTTGTTGGGAAGGTCCTGCAGAGTTGCATGGCAAATGACATGGATACGGGAAAGGGTGCAGAATTGGGATCATTAATGGAAATCTATGAAAAAAAAGAAATCTATGAGGCAAAGTTTTTGCAGAGTTGTAGTAATGAGGCAAAGTTTTTGCAGAAAACTGTATTCTGAGAGACTCTCATAATTGGAAAATCCCATCCATAAATCCCCTTATGGTCTTTCTGCCCCATCCAGGCCAGCTTCCACTTCTGCATCTCCAGCACTGAGGAGTTCACCACCCCCTGGGGCAGATTATTCAGAATGGATGACTTATAGAAAGTTCTTTCTGGTACCTAACACCTTTTTGCTTCCTCTCTTTGACCTTGGTTCTGGCACATAGGTTTTTGGTCCAGCAGCCATTCACACAATTGAGGAGAGTGCACTGGTCCAGAGGTTCTAGTTTCTCACACCCTGATTGAGCTAGCATGAGCACATCAGCACAAAGTGGAGCAGGACCATTGCCCTTGCAGTGGGACACTAGAGTTTCCCTAACTAGGGAGATATACTTGACACTTTCCCTCCCTCACCCTCTGTATCCAGCTCCTGGTCAAGTTCTGTAGGTTTTGACTCTGTCATTCTACTCTCCACTGCCATCATCTCTTGCCTGCAACACTGCAGTAGCTTCTCCACTGCCCTAACCCTGCCTCATAATCTCCTTTTCACACTGTGGCCACAGTAACGCAACAATGAAAATATGCTCATGTCACCCACTGCTAAAAATGTTTCTCCTTCAGGCACATCTTGTTCACACTCCAGCCTCAGCCATGGTGATCACCTTTCAGGACCCCCAAACCCCTCCTCATTCATTCATTGCACCTGTCCCTTCAGGTTTCAGTTCATTTGTCACTTGCTCAGGGAACCCTCCGTGGTCCCCTTGACAAGGTCAGATCTCTCAGTTACAAGCTCTCCTAACACCACAGACCTTTCCTTTGTGACATATACCAGAATCTCCAAACTTTCATTCATTTTTGCGATTACTTGACTAGCATCTGCCTCCTCCACTATTCTGTAATGGTGAGCCAATATACTGGCTGGGTGCCGAGGAGTGAGGGGTGTGGGTGATTTGTAGCATTGGCAGATTCCTATGGTGTAAATACAACCATGGCAGATTTCAAGCTATCAATAATTTTGGTTTGTAAAAGCCCCAACAACTTAATCAGCTCTCATGAGAATATAAGCTGGCTCCAGCATACCACTGGAGCAGTCCTTATATCTGGTTTTACACATTTATGATCAATAACGTATGTTGAGGATAACTAAAAGGCCATAAAGTTTTGGTGAATGAATGAAGGAGCAATGCTGAAGTTTAAATGATCCTTCAGGGCAGCAATTGCTAGAAGATAAAAGATTTGAAATACTTGCCCAAGAAAGGAATAAGGGAGTCATGACATTTCTGTTCTCTGAGGACTATTTAGACATTTTCTTAAGAAACGTGTCTATTTTTGGCATAAATCCAAGTGCTTTAGACATATGAATCCATTTAACCCTCATAACAATTAAAAGGTAGATACTATTAATACTATCATTTTACAAATAAGGAAACTGAGGCTTGGAGTAATTTGCCATGGTGGTGGAGCTGAGTTTTGAACCCAAGAAATATGACAGCAGAGCCTACATTCCTAACCACTAAGCTGTGTTACATCAGGATTAGCTCTAGAATGAGAAATGACCAATATTCCTCTTGCTCTACTCTGTGGACATGGGTGTGTGCTCTTCAGGTCACTGCACCTCAATGAAGAAATAATGAAATGGAAAAGGTTTAGAGAAGAGGCTCCAACATGATGGAGATGTTGGCTCTTCTGGATAAGGGCAGAGTAAACATATTAAAACCTTTCAAGAGATGGATTTTAAATACTTATTTACTAAATTCTAATAATTGGAAATTGACCACGTCAACTTTCATAAAAGGAAACATTAAAACTTGAGAGAAGAGTTTGGAATATTAGTATATGTACAATGTTCTCTGCATATGGTCTCACTTCACCTCTAAGACCACCCCGGAAGAAGAGAATAATCAGGACAATTTTAATGAACCGAGGACACCTAAGCTCAGAAGTTACAGGATGTATTCAAGGCCACAGAATTACCCATTGGCATAACTGAGCCCAGGTCCCCACCGGAGGATGGCTAGCCTCCACCCTCTCATGTAAGTTTAATACTACTTCCCAAGCAGGTTTCATAGAATCATAGCTGCTCGGAGGAAGTCAATTCCTGGAGCTAATTATGCTGAGCAGCAGTACAAAGTGAAATGTAATTAGATTCAAAGGCGGTTTACACAGATTCTGGAGTGATAGTCTAATATTGTAATAATAAGAGCTGGGAATGTGTCTCTAACTTTTGATGTAGTTGTTCATTTAACAGACAGACTCCTAGGTACTATGTACCTACTGTGTGCAGCAGGGGCTGTCAAAGTCAAAGCTGAATTCCTTCCTTAGTTGCCCATTCTATTTGCAGCATGGAAGATCAGCCCAAAGGAAATGAAAGTACCGATGTGGAGTTTTAGTATGGGAGAAAAATGGCATTAATTTAGAAGGAAACCCAGGACAATCAGACTTGAGGTAATTATGAAAGCCAGGGTCAGCAATTTGATTTTATCCTGTAGGAAAAGAAGGGCCAATGAAAACTTTTAAGCAAGGGAATGACATCATCACCATGAGAGTAAAAATAAGAGCTACTGTTCACAGAGCACTTACTGTGCTCAGGCTTTTAGCCCTCACACCCACCACATGAGGTCAGAGTATTAACCCCACTTGGCAGAGGAGAGGCCTGAGGCAAGAGATAACAACTCATGAGGGGGTAGAGCCTGGATCTGATCCCAAATCTATCTGAATTCAGTTTACTCTCACCCTAACACTGTACAGGATCTTTGCTTTTGAACATACCCTGGACAGCATATAGAGACAGAGTTTTGGGAGCCATCAACATTTAGTTATGTGGCTAAATGAGAAAAATCGAATTTAGGAGGAGAGAAAGCAAGACCTGAGAAGCAGGAAGAGAAATTGCAGCTGAGGCAGGCAGTATCAAGAAAATCATGCAAGTGTGAATTTTAAGAAGGGAAGAACAGTGCGGAAAGTTACCTAGAGGGTCAGGCAGAGTGGAGATGGACAAGGAACTGTAGGATTTGCCAAATCAAGAGGTTTTCTGGGATTTCACAAACAGCATTTTCAGAGGAGTAGTGGGGGTGGGTGCCAGATTGCTGTGGGCAGAGGAATGAGTGGGAGGTGAAGACAGGGCCTGTAGCATGTAAACGTACTCTTTCAAGAAATATGATAGTGAGAGGGAGGGGTGAAGGAGGCCTGAAAAAGGAAGATGGTGGAAGGGTTTTCTGGGGGGATAGAGATGGAAAGAGACTTGGGCAGTTGTAAGCCAGAATGAAGGGAGAGGCTGAAGGCTAAAGACAGGAGGTTCTCCCCAGAAGGAAATCCAAGAGATGGGTGGAGAGCACAGTGGATGGCTGAGCAAGAGTTCATGTGATTGTACTTCTCCAGGGTTGTGAAATGACGGAGGTGGATCTGATTATCTTTGTGGCTCTTTGTAGACCTGACATTCTTTACTTTTTCTTCTTCCCTTCTGCTCCTCTTCCTTTTCTTCCTTCCTCCTTCTCTTTCACAAATATTCACTGAGCACCTATGTGCTAGGTCTTGTACTAGGCTCTGTGGATAGCATACAAGACTTAATATCATCCTTACGATTGAGTGGAGAGACTGACATTAAACAAGAAGATGCAAAAGTATGTGTATATGTGTATCATATGTGTGATACACTTACAAGTATCATACACATTGTATGGTAGTACTAATAATTGCTAATGTTCATTGAGTACTTCCAATGTACTAGATACTTTATTAGCATTTCTCATTAACTACACACACCCCATAAGAAAGCCGGCATTGGTAGTCTCTTTTGCAGATCAGGAAACGGAAGCTCAGAGTGGTCAGACGACTTTACACAACTAAGAGAGGTGGAGCACCAGATTCAACTTAGATTTGTCTGCCTTCTGACAGGAGCTCTTGCTTAACTGCCACATTGTCCTGACTCACTGTGTTTAGAGCATCAGGCACCAAGTGGAGCAAAATATGGATATGTCCCCACCCGCGGGGAGCTCACAGTCCCTGGGCACTGGGAAAAACCCAAGAGTTTATTTTCTCCCCTTTTCCTCCAAGTAAGGTCCCTAGACCAGCAGCAGCTACAGCACCTGGGCGCTCGTAAGAATCGCAAAAGCTCCTTCCCAGTCAGACCTACTAGGTCAGAAAGGCGCTTGGTGTGCACATTAAAGTTGGAGAACCCTGGTTTACAGCTCACTTCTTCTATTAGAGGTGAGAAACCGTTTAGAGGTTACAGAGATACTGGACCTTCGGAGCTTGGTGTCAGCACCCAACCTGGGCCTGAATGGGCGCTTCCAATCTTGTCCTAAGGGGCCAGTGGGTAGGACAACCGACGGGAAGGTCGCGCAAGGTGCTCGGCGCGCTCCAGGCGCTCGGAGGTGCTCAGCGCGCGCAACGCACTCGGCGCGCGCGAGGTCCCCGCAGGCTCCCGGGCCGAGCCCGGCTGAGGCGGCGTGGGCGCCCTGAGGGCCGGGCCGCCGCGCCGCGTCCGGGTCTCCGAGTCGGTGCCGGCCCGGCCCCTCAGCTCCACCCCCTGCCTCCCCCTCCCTCCCGCTCGCGCCTCCTGAAAAGCCAGCCCGCCCGGGGCGGCGGTGCAGAGCCGGCCGGCGCACGAGGCAGCCAGCGCGGCCATGACGGCGGAGAAGGCGCTGCCTCTGGGTAACGGGAAGGCTGCCGAGGAGGCGCAGGAGTCCGAGGCGCCCGGCGGCGGCGGGGGCGCGGCGCCCGCGCGCGACCCGCGCGACAAGCGCGACAAGGCGGTCCACGAGCGCGGCCACTGGAACAACAAGGTGGAGTTCGTGTTGAGCGTGGCCGGGGAGATTATCGGGCTTGGGAACGTGTGGCGCTTCCCTTACCTGTGCTACAAGAACGGAGGAGGTGAGGTGGTCAGCTGCACTGAGGCGAATGCGGGGGGCTGGGGAGGGGTGGATGGGAGAGGGGGGATGAACAGCCCCATGGGGGCGGGGAGCTAGGGGTGAGCGCGAGACCCCTCCCGCGCCTGCGTGTTGCGGGACCCCCAGGAGAATGCGCGCCCTGGGCCACCTGGCGCTTGAGCTTACTCGGGCAAGGCTCATCTTTCCGTGGCGCATGCGCACGTGCGCTTCGCACCTGAATGTGCCGCTTGCTAGCACGCGGTTACCTGTCTGCCAGGTGCGTTTCGTCCACCTGGAGGTGCAGACCGAGACCAGGAGCTCTTGCATTTGGTACCTACGTTGCTGTGTGGGACAGGAGACAATTCCTTTGAACCTCAGCTTTCCCAACTGGAGACAGCCATGAAGGCTGCTAATGATCTGAGTAGGCTCAGGTTTTGAGTGCTTACTCAAATGCTACGCTCCATCCTAAGCTTTACCTATATTATATACCTACTTTACAGATGAGGAAACTAGGGATCAAAGAAATCACTAACAATGAGTGATAAAGATGGCATTCTGACACCACATGCCATTTTTAAAACTGGGAGTGGACCGACAAAGGGAGAACTTTTAGGTTAGGCACTGCTGTAAGATTTCCTGTCTGGTCTTTCATTTGCTCTTAAGGCCCTTCTAGGGCCTCTTTTCAGGCCTCTGGTGGAAGAATTGGCACTAGGCAGTTTCTTTTACTGGTCTTACAGTCATCCACCACACACAGCAACGACATCGTTTTAATGTTTAGGAGATGCTTAGAGATTGAAAATGGGGAGATGATGAGAGAATCGTATGTAGTGACAATTTATCCAAGTAATTTTGGTGGAGATACAGCAGTGAATCCTCAAATCTCTCAGCTCAAGGAAGGGGGTCAAGACTTCAGGAGCCCCAACCTGTCATTATTAGTAGGACAGCCAGCAGGTCTAAGGCAGAAGATTTCGTAAAACCTTGTTGGATGACATAGTTTCTTCAAGAAAAAGCCCGTGTCTACATATTCCTCCCTGTCTTTGCTATGCTCCTGCCCCTCCGACACATCCCCAGACACCAATGAGGGTGGCTCCAAGTTGGCTGGCAGGGACCACACTTTTAGGCTGCATGGAGCAGGACTTCCTGTTGGAGCAACAGGGAGAGCGAGAAGGGTACTGCTTGCCCTGAGCTCTTTCTTTGGAGACATTCATCATGAAGGCACAGGCTGCTCCAGGCCTGCTCTGCACTGGTAATGAAGTGGCCGCTGGTGTTGGTGGCTTGGCAAGGAGCACAGAGGGAGTGGACTTGGAGACCCTGAATGTGCCCTGTGCCCTCAGCTGTGAATCCTGCCTCTTTCTGCAGATTCATAAGCTGCTATATCTGCTTAGAAACCTATGGAAACCCTTTAGGATAGTCCCAGACAAAAATTATTTTAGCATTTTTTTTTAAATACAGAGGTCCCTGCAGGCTCCCGGGGACAGGAGCTCTTTTTTTTTAATACAAGAAATTGTTATGCCAAAACTCAAAGCGTTTCTAAAAGCAGAAAACAGGGTAAGTTGGGTTAATTACAAATTCTGCTACAAATTGAAAAAAAGATTGTAATGAGTAAAGTTTAAAAATGAATCTTTTTATTTTTTTTTGACTAACTTACGAAGAGTTTCCATTGGGTACACAGATATCCTGGTTTAATTGAACTAGTTATTGTAAGGATTACTAGCTTTGTGAATAAATAGGCCTAAAGGCTTTCAAAAAGTGTCATCTGTTAGGTTCTAGAGGATTCACAGGTAAATTATAGCATATTAGGAAACATGCAGCTTATTTTAGTCACTTAGGTTTAGATACAGCAAACGTACCCTCTTATCTTTTTTCACACACCTTTTGCCTTCTAATACAGTTGGGACTATCCACTTATCAACTGTTTACCTTTTAAAAAGAATCCACACAGTTCTACTCATAGATCCCAATAGCAGTTTAAATTATTTCTTTCCCATTGTGAAATGTAAAAATAGTATCTTGCCCAGAAGAGCTAAGAGCCTTTCAAAACTTGTTAGATATGATTCTACTATCAAGATTGATCCAGATTGTTGCTATTCCTCCTGTGGTTAAAGAGACTTCATTTAGCAAAAAGCAGTTTCAATTACAGCCTTCGTTTGTGAGATCAGATGGTGGAGAATGACATGTGTTTTCATACCTTGTTAAGAGAGAGGAGAGAGATGAGGGATTTGGAAAAAAATCCCTTTCTGGTTGTAATAGCTCATGTTCACCTCAGTTATTTAATTTGTTTCACAGAAATGCCCAGGCAGTGGGTATTGTGTTTCAAGATAGGAGCACTAAGGCTTACAGTGGTCTTTTCTCGGATTGATTCAAAGGCAGCCTGTCTGGACAGATTCTTGCTGCAAACTCTTTATAACTCAGCTTTATACCTGGGCCTCAGGTATAGGGGCCTGATATTGCTCAGTGCAGATCTCCTTAAGAATATTTTTCTGTATGAAAAAGATATTTTGCAGGTATATTCCAAAGTATATAAGAAGGGGTCTTCTAACCTAGCCTTTTGGGGTTACTTTAGAATAAAAAAGAAGGATACAATATTCAGGGAGGGAATGAATTGGACCTGTGCTGGAGGTTGAAATGTATAAATAAAAGAATCAAGCAAATAAAACTCTTCCACATTATCACCTTAGCTGTACAATAATTCTCTGAGATAAGCTGTGCAGATACTAGATAATAAAGTCCCATTTTACAGATGAAGAAGTTGAGGCAGGGTGAATGTGAGGTAGGTTACTTATAGTAGTAGGTGGCAGAGGGCACAAACCCAGGGCCACATTTCCTGACGCTGGTCCTCATAGTGACAACCTGAACTCAAGCATAGGGAACATTACATCTTGCCTATAGTAGGTGCCTATTAAAGATTTGTGCTGAACATGAAATAGTGGGGCAATTTTAACCTCATTCCCTTATTTTGCATTCTTGCAGGGGCATTCCTGATTCCCTATGTGGTATTTTTTATTTGCTGTGGAATTCCTGTTTTTTTCCTGGAAACAGCTCTGGGACAATTCACAAGTGAAGGTGGAATTACATGTTGGAGAAAAGTTTGCCCTTTATTTGAAGGTAAGGGTCGAGTTAATCAGAAAATGAAATGATCTCTGGGTGATGTTGGGCTGTGAAAAGTAGCTGAGACTGTTTTAACAAGATAAAGAGAGACTCAAACCATTCCCTTTTTTTCTTTTAGGCATTGGCTATGCAACACAGGTGATCGAGGCCCATCTAAATGTGTACTACATCATCATCTTGGCATGGGCCATTTTCTACCTGAGTAACTGCTTTACTACGGAGCTCCCCTGGGCCACCTGTGGGCATGAGTGGAACACAGGTATGGCCTCCAGGGAGGGTCTCTTTGCTAGTCCTGCTAAGGGACCTGGGATTGGGGGTGTATCCTTGTCCTAGAGACCAATCTGGCCTTTGCCTGTATGCCATGAGTCCAGATTTTACTGAAACAAGAGGTCAGTTCTGTACCAGGTCTGGGTCCATTCTGTGAGTTGTAGCCATGAAGCCTGAGCTGAGCCCTGGCCCAGGAATTGCCTTGACTAGAAGATGGTGATGCTTTTTTCTCAATTTGCCAAATATAGAAACTGAGCCTTTTGGGCAGAGTGGGGATGTGAGGGATCCTGGCTTCAATTCTAGCCCTGCCTCTCTGAGTGTCAGATTTTCCTTTGTAAAATGAAGCCATTAGACTAGATCAAGTGTTGCAAACAGGGGGCTAATAGGGACAATTAATATTTAAATCAATGACCAGCAAATTGCAGAAATGTATTTGGTTTCCTAAATTGAAGATGGGAAGACTTCTCATGAAAGTCCAGATTTCCAGCTTCCCTTGAAAAACTGAAAATAACTGCAACACCAGACCCAAATTCCCACATTCTTGCTTGGCAGCAATGGCTACAGCTAAAAAGTGGCTGTTGCCTTTGGGTGAGGCCACAGTCTGCACCCAGTCCACTTTACTGATTTATTTGATGTGTTCAACCAAGTAGATATTTGAATCCACCAACCTCACCTCACCCCTTTGAATAGATAACTTTTGGATTATTTTAGGTTCTAATATACTATTTGTTTTTTAATTTGTATTACTATCACAATTGAGTCTTATAATCCAGAGAGGGTAGATACATGCCAACTCATATCTACAGCTGTGATGCTTAGAGTAGTTATCATTAATCAATTCTAGAATCTTTCTTTTTGATTCTAGTCATGGCCTCAGAACCCTTTTCAGCAGTGCTTCAGACAACCACTGCCTTTTGACTGAAATTGGCATACATGCTTTAAGCTATTTACCATCCATGTGAGTAGGTTGTCTCTGGAAGTGGCCTATCATCCTGAAGGCTGAGCTTAGTAAGGCTGGGTAGGATGTCGGTTACCAGCAGAAGGAACAGCAGGCATTAGGCCTAGGAAGTACTGTGAACTAGCTTCTAGCCCTGCATAACTTTGCCTTGTTCTCCTGCCCATCCCTGTCTCTCTTTGCGGCCCTGGTCCTAACTTTTCTTTGGCCAGGAACCTCATGGAGATGTTTATTAAACTAAAATTCAAGACATATTTTTGGAGTCCTGTTGAGTCCTCCATGATAATCTAATTGTATTTATTTTGATACTCTAAAAATATGTGCATGTTCTGGATTGTCTGCACGGTCACCTTATAACTGAGGACAGTAAGGAGATTTCAGTGCCTGACTTTATGCATGTTTACAATTTAAGCTGTATTCTTGGTAAAAAAAAAAAAAAAAAAATGATGGCAGCCAAGGGAAGAGCAGAGAGATTTAATTTATAAATAGTGTGTTAGTATTAAGTGAAATCCAGTTGAGAACACAATAAACCTTAGGAATAAAGGTTTTGTAAAGTGTGGACAGAGAAAAATGGTGGTAGAATTGAGTCTCAAATAACCCATGGAAGAATGGCCAGGCTGAGCTGAATAGACCTTGCCTCCTAGCTGTCAGTTCTATTTTTCTGTTGGGAAGTTTAATTTTATAAAATATCATTATCTGACATCCATTTTATGCTATCGATTTGAAATGTATTAGGTCTGTAATTTAGTTGGTATTTTGCTAATTTAATTCTGGTCTTACAGTTGTATGAATACTATAAGCACAAAGACTTTATAACTCACTGTTTATTTGTACATGATTAAATATAATAAAAACACCTTGTCAATCTTGGGTGTGTGAGAAAATTTTTTACTCTAGAAAAAAATTTTGAGAAAGTTTTAGAGAATATGATAAAAGCCAAGGACTTCTTTCTTAGGAAAAAGGCACAAGGGTGTTTTGCCGTTAATAGGTTTCTAGACTCCTTTCAGGACCATCTGTGGACCCCACTGACCACCTCTGTTCAGAATATGGTTGGCACTTGCCAAATGGAGCAAGAAGCAGGCAGGTGATTGGGGGAATTTTCCCCAGCCAACTGCAAACTTCTCTTCCTCACTCCCCTAAAGGCTGGTGAACACTGGGGATGTGTGAAACAACACATTGAAGTGCTTCCTGCCTCTAGAGATTGCAGATGTAATTTGGAGGGTTCACACACAGAAGAAGTGAGAAGTGCCAAAGTGAGGCTTAACACTGGCTTCATGCTGGCCACTGTGCTGGGCACAGGGGCTTCAAAGAGCCTTGGGGAGCTCACTGTCTGGTGGCAGAGTTGGTTCTTAAACAGTGTTGCTCTAAAGAGGCATGGGTCCCATGGTGGCAGACAGGATCAGGCAATGTCCATGGAAAAGAGGATGAAGTCTTGGTTGGAGCTGATTCCTAGTTCTGCCCCTAACTGGTTGGTGATTTGTATAGCTGGGAGAGGGTTATGGGTGTGAGTCCTTTGATTACTTCTGAACCTTAGATTTCTCCTTTTTAAATAAAGAGTTAGAAAGGCTAATTTCTTGGAGGGCCTTTCAGTTCTCACTTTCCTGGAATTCAGGAGCAGAAGATCAAGGAAGGCTTTCTGTAGGAGGGATATGTGGGTTGTTCTGGGCTTTAACGGATGAACACTTGGATGTTTTTACTTGAGATTCAAATCTCCCTTGATCATCAGGTTTCATGGAATGAGGATAGACATTCAAGAAATCCTTTCTTGGGTGATTGAAGGAGAGAATGATGAAGATACTAGGGTTTCTTGTACATGTAAGCTTACGTCATTCACCCAATCATCACATTTATCAGGCAGCCATGAGACAGGCCTCTTTTTACATGAAAGAAAACCGAGTCTCAACTGCGTTGCTGCCCTACGGACACCATCACTGACCCAATTCTTTAAACTCACCATTCCTGCTGGGGCCACCGAGCAAAACAGGGAAATACCATGGACAGACCTTCAATAGGAAAGTAGAAAAAAGGAAAGGAGATTTGAGAACAAGGCAGGAAGAAAGAGTGTGATAGGGCACATTGAGTAAGAATGAGAGAGAGAAGGTCCCCTGCCCCCCAAATTTTTCCTCTTGTTTGAATCAGACCAAGCCTCTCTCTCAAACTGTTTGTAAGTTATTGATTTCACCCTCAGTGTTCTTTGAGGCATGTTTACTTGGAGTGGTGAGATAAAACCACCTGGTTGCACCATCAGCTCTGAATGTTTTCCAAGATCCAGCCTTCACAAAAGTTAATCTTATATTTCTTGTCTTGTTTCCACTATAGAGAACTGTGTGGAGTTCCAGAAACTGAATGTGAGCAACCACAGTCATGTGTCTCTGCAGAACGCCACCTCTCCTGTCATGGAGTTTTGGGAGTAAGTGGAACACAACTTGTCTCCCTTGGCCTTTGGGGGCTCCATTGTGGTTCTGCTCAGTTAACATTGCCCCTGGAAAAAGCCTGACCCTTCGTCCACCCTCACACTTCCTGGCTTCTGTGGGTGTTTGACTGCATTGGAAGCCAGAGTAGAGATCTTTAGAGGTTTCCCAAAGGGACAGATGAGGGAAATGCTGTCTTGTTCTTTGATGACATGTCAGCATGCCTAGCTGTTTATTCAGTCAAGAAATGCTTGGTTAAATGATGAACAGTTTAAAAATTATTTTTTTAAAGAAAGAGTCTCACAGCATTGTCTGCAAGTACTTCTGAAGTTTGTGAGCACTTTTTCCCTGGAAGTGTTTAACCAGCACAAGGCTGCTGTTGATCGCTGTTGGGAAGGTGTCTGAATCCACTGACATTACAGGCTTTAATTGTGTTGGTGGGCATGTTCCCAGGGATGGGCATTTTTCATCAGTTTCCACGGGGGTCTATGACCTGGGAGTTACAGGGCTGCCACATACTGTTATATTAGTTGTTCACTGTACAACCCTAGGGAGCGTCGTTAATACTGTGAAATGTGTGCTGCAGAACTGTACAGTATCCACCTGCATAACTGTATGCAATGGCCCTGACTTAGGAGCATTTATACTAAAAGTAGGAGGATCCCTTGCTTAAGATATTGAAGAGAAGTTTCCTCTATGGGTTGAAGACTGGCTAAATGCTTTCTGAGGCTTTTTAGTCTGAAAAAGTCTGCTTTTGTTGAGGAACCTTTTCTACCCTAATGCTGAGTAATAGTAGTGTGGAGGAGCAATAGTTGTATGAGGGATTTTTATTCTTTTCCCAGGTATCATTCCTCTCCTTCCCTCTCTAGGGGTCATTATGCTGAATTTAGATTGTCATTCTCATGTTTATACTATATGTAAATCTTCCAAATAGTACCAAGGTCTTTCTTGCATGTTTTAAAATTTTGTACTAATGGTATCTGTTACTTACATTTTTTACAACTTTGTTTCTTTGCTCAATATTGATTTTGAGATATATCTCTATTGATACATGTAGCTTTGGTTCATTCATTATTTTCCTGCTATATAGCATTTCAGTGTATAAATAGACTGCATTGTATTTAGCCAGCTCCTCTGGATGAGCATTTGGACTGTCTCCCATTTCCCACTGTTATTAAGCACACTGAGTGAATGTCTTGTCCATGGTTCCCTGGCCTTCTTGTGAGCATGAGTGAAGGTTTCCAGACCATACACCTAAGAGTGGAATTGCTGAGTGGTAGGGTGCATGCATAATCAGTTTTATCAGGTAATGTCAAAATACTTTCTAAAATGACTATTACAATTTTTTCTCCAAACATGACTGTGAGAATTTCTACTGCTCCACATACCAGACAGCTCTTGGTCAGGTCAGGGTTTTTAAGTTTTACTAATGTAATAAGTATGAAACGGTATCTTAATGTTTAAAATTTGCATTCTTCTATTTATTTGTGAGGTTGAACATCTTTTCATGTTTTTTCTCTTTATTTGGGTTTCCTCATTTGGGAACTTCCTCCTCATATCCTTTTCTATTTGAATAGTTTGTCTTTTCTCTTGGGTAGGAAATCTTGATACATTCTAGGTGTTAGTATCTATGCTGCAAATAGCTTTTGGCTTTTTTTTTACTATATGGCTTTTCTTTCTTATTTACTGCATGTAGGATTTTATGGAAGTCAAATTTGTCAGTCTTTTTGGTTTGCACAGTTGGTGTCAAGTTATATTTCCTTACCATACAGTTAGAAAATTTTTCTGTATTTTCTTCTAGGAGTTTTAAAGTTTTGTTTTCTCACATTTATGAATATAATCTACCTGGAATTTTATTTTGCATGTGATATGCGGTGTAGGAATCTAGTTTTTAAAATATAAATAACTAATTTCTCCAGCAATATTTACAGAATCATTCATTTTTTTCCTTACTGATTTCTAATGCCATTTTCCATATATTGTTTTTCTAAAAACACAGGTCTGTTTTAGGGTTCTCTCTTCTGTTCTATTGGTCTCTTATGCTAATTGTGTGTCACTACTACACCTATAGTTTTATTGTAAGTCTTGAGCTGGTAAAGCAAGTCCCTCACTTTGTTCTTTTTCAAAATTGTTTTACTCTTCCAAATGAATTTTAGAATCAGCTTGTCAAGTTAAAAAACAACAATAAAGAACAAAACCAATTTTTGTTGGGAGCATACTTGAACTAATAGGTTAAACTGAGGAAAACTGACATCTTTATGCTCAAACCCCTCTGTCCATGAACATAAGCTAGCTTTCCATTTGTCTAGGTTTTTTGAAATACCTGATAGAGTGCTATTAAATGTGGCCTTCGGAGTAGCAGCATTACAATTACCTGCTTAGCAATGCAAATTCTCCACCCCTCCCCAGACCTAATGAGTCTTAGTCTCAAATAGAGGATATGACATTGGGCTAGAGAGGAGGATGCTGCGGTGGATGGGCCTGTGTGGCCTTTTCCCACCCCATTGGGTTGTGATTTTTCAGTTAAATGTCACAGAGACTTCTTTTAGATATGCACATTTGAGGGTCTGCAAAACATGGTCTTTGTATTCCCTTAGAGAACCCATCCTAAAATCCCACACTGTAAAAGGTCTTTGTGTAACCTTCTATTGTTTTGTACCGTTTGTTTACTTTGTAACATATATGGAAAACCAATTGAGTCAATTAAATCATTTTTACAATGTATTTGTTTATTGTTTGAATTCCCCTTAGGGGGTCATAAAGCAGCACCTTTTCTGGCTTTACTCACTACTGCTTGTCTATATAGGGCTCTCAGTAAACATTTACAAAATGGATAGATGCATGAAAGAAAGGCAGGCAAGCAGTTTTTCTAGAAAATACTATATGAGGAGAGTCAAAATAAGCTCTGGCAAGAACTCATCTTGTCACTCAGCTCCCCAGCAACCGCATGGCTTGCTTTCAGGATCCCTTTGCAATAACTATATCTCCCACTTATTTGGGCACTGAGATTCAGGGTGTGACAGCTAGTCTGTGTCCTCAGGTGTAATTGAACCTTTTTGCTTGCTTCGTTATTCAAGATGAAAGTTAATGGGAGAATGAACCCACAGTTTTAGTTTTCTATTAAGATTGCATGTGTCTCATCTATGCAGTGTTGAATTCTGCATTCTTAAAGTACTCAAATGCTGCTGAGACATTCACCCTTCAAAAGATGCTTTTGTCAGACAGCTCTAATTCATCTTTTTCCCAGAGGCGCACTTGGAACATAGAAACTCTGTAAAATATATATAATATCCCATGAAAAGTTATTTAAGGCCACATAAATTTGAGAAGGGCTGAAAGCTGTGCCCTTCAGTAAGAACATCTGTTATCTTTGATTAACCTAAATTCCCAAATGCGTTTTCCTATGAAATCATTTGAAATCTTTCCCCTCTTGACCCCACCCTACCCTCACTTTCTGAATGTTAGCATTCCACTGAACACAGTCTGAAAATTTAAGGAAGTTGCTTCTTCAATTCAGTGAACAGTTGACTCCTGGAGCTTTAAAAAGAGCAGACCTAATTCCTTCCCTATGTGACAGTCCTTCAAGTATTGGATCAGGTTTTCTCAAAAAACGTTTCTTCTCCAGTTTTCTTTACTGTTTCCTTGTGTGGTTGGCTAACAGATGCCTCACCTTGGTTCACATCTCCAGTGTGTTCTTGTCCTTTCTCACTGCCTATAACTCCAGGAACCTCATTCAGGGCCACGTTGCATGGTCAGAGTAGACTGCCTCAGCTGGCTGAATGTTCACTCATTTGACAAATGCCTAACCTCCTGGGCATGTAGAAAGAACACTGCATTTTTGGAGGAGGCAGGAATGTAAGGTGCAAGTCTAATCCTCTAGCAGCAGAGATGAGACAAGCCCTCAGATTACCACAATATCAGTTACAAGATGCTGCTTCCCTAGCCATGGCTTCACCTTGACCTGGTCTTACTTACCTCCCATCTTAAAGTTTCATTTTTCTTCTCAAGGTATAATTTAAATTACTGGTTTAGTGAATAAGGCTCTGGGTCAGTCCTGGATTCTGATTTGGGTAGGGGGCGCTATGGGGCAGGGACAGCTTTTTTCTTCCTAATGTCAAATTTAAAAATTAGGCCATCCAGATTTCTCTTAGTAACTCATTATGCATCTGGCACCTGTGTATTTATCTAAATATGTTTGCCGTTCTAAATTTTGAGCCTATGTCCTGTGGTGGGGTTGAGTGCTATTATGTGTGTAACCAGCATTGTGGCATCAGATGGGCTTTGGTCTGTTTTCACTTTTCACTTCCCTTTCTCAGACCCTTGAGTCCCTTTAGTCCAGTGTTCTGTAAGCAAGTTCATGTTTGTTATGTATACAACAATTGAAATTGCTTTTGTATGGTATCTGTTCAACAAATTTTGTTGAGCACATATTATATGCTTGGCCCAAATTAAGTTTTAAGGGGTATTTGGTTCTATATCTTTATTCAAAAGGGTAAAATTTTGTGTTTCTGCTTTATCTTCACTGGAGAAGTTTTATCGAATTTGTTTATTTCTAAATCACATGGCCACTTGAATTGATTTTCTTTGGACACAAATTGGGAAGACAAAGGAGCTGGAGTGAAACCCAAATTTTCTCTGTGAGCCCAGGGCCCGTCCTTGCCTTCCTCTCAGACTCTTCTTCCTTCTTTCCCATCTCCCTTCTCTGCACTGGCCTTCTTTCTGTCCTTTGTTCATACTGGGCTTGTCACAGCCTTAGTCTCAGGCTTCCATTGTTCCCTTTGTTTAGAAGATTTCTTATAAGATCCTTATGTATATGGCTCCTTCTTATCATTGAGTTATAATTCAAATGTCATTTGGGAAGCCCTCCCTGACCATGCAACTAAATCAGCACCCAGTCCCTCTCAACCCCATCATTCTTTTATTGTCTACATAATATTTAGCCCAAATCCTCGTGTCTTTGTTTACTTGTCTGTTTTCTCTCTCCCTCCATTAAAGTATGAGCCCCATGCCAGGAAGGACTATTAATTCCCTATTGTCTTGCCAGTGTCTTCTATGTGTTCAATAAATATTAGTTGAAATAGATGAGTGGAAAAGTGGATAAATAAATGAATGTTTCTTAAGTCCTTGGAGTTTAGTTTTCTTGTCTATAGATTGAAAGCGATAGCACCCACCTGCCGACTGCAGGATTCAAAGTGCCTCTGAGTCCCTTTTCCAAAGGTAAAACCCAACACTGTGTGGCATTGACTACTTCTGCTGTTTGGACTGCCCTACTCCCAGTATATCACCCATTCATAGCCACAGCGTGAACTTCAGCCAGCAAATTCTGGAGTCCTGTTTAAGTCATGCTGCCTCCACCTGTTCAGTGCACAACCCTGGGCAACTTAAGCAGCCTCTCTGAGCCCTTGTATGCTCCTTTGAAAATGGGATGGTCATAGGACCTATCTCTCAGGGTTGCTGAGAACATCAAAGGAAGCCCATATGCTTTGCACATGGTATGTGCTTAATATTTGGTAGCTAATTTTACAAGAAAGACTTTATTCAGATATTTGAAAGTCTACATGGGTAAATTACAACATTCCTTAGAGGGGGCTCCTCAGCCAGATCTGTTTGCCCCTCTTGGTGGACTTGTAGAACTCTCTTGGTGTATTTTATTCCCCTGATGGTTCTTTCAAAAATTATTTTTGAGCACCTGCTGTGTTCTGGACACCTTATTGGTTGCCAGAAAGGTGAGGGGGATGCTGTCTGTCCCTGAAGAAGCACACAGAGTGGTGAGGAAAGGTGAAAAGTAAAAAAATAAATAAATAAAAAGAGAGTTTTTGAAATATGAGACAACAGATATCTATAGGATGCTTATGTTTGCAAGAAACCAAGATGAGGAAACCCGAATGTCTGGGATTTGGAAGTCTTCAGTGGAGTTGGCAATGGTTAGCTGGGTTTTGCAGGATGAATATAAGTTCATGTAATTGATGGTGTAGTGAGTGAATGACATGCCAGGTAGAGAAAATAGCATAAGCAAGAGCCCAGAGATCTGAAGTTGTATGTTGAGGCTAACAGACTTTACCTAAAATGCCATTGCATCTGGAGCCTGGGGAATGGTAGGGGACTTTGCTAAGGAGGTAGGCAGGAGCCAGAGTATCTGGTCAGTCACAGGTCTTTATTGAATACCTATTATATGTCAGGTATTATTGTAGGTTCTGGGATACAACATGAATAAAACAAAGACTTAGGTAGAGCTGACAGCACAGACAAACCAAAAGAGCAGAAAACATTAGGTTAAGTCAAGACTAGTCTCCTAAAGAAAAAGTAAACAGGGAATAGAAAGTGTCACAGGGTCAGGAGGTAGGGGGCCTCTCCAAGGAGGTAACATTTAAGCAGGGACCTGAGAAAAGTAAGGGTTCCAGCCATTCAGATGTTGGAGACAAGCTCTGAGGCTGAGGGAGCAGGAGGGCTAGTGACCCCGAAGTGGGAGGATATTTGGGGAATAGCATGCAGCCAGTGAGGCTGGAGCCAGGTGTGAAGGACCTCAGTGCTTTTCTGAAGGGCTTGACATGATCCTGTGGGATGATTTCAAAGTCTGTAGCATCTGTGGAGTAAGATGATTAAGTTTGGAAATAAGATAGATCCCCCAGCCTGCCAAGAAGAGGCAGGGGCAGTGGGGTACTTGCTTGGTCCAGGTACCTGAAGCTGAGATCCCTTCTTGGAGAGAAGGGAGGCTGGGTTGGGAGTGGTGCCCTCACCTGTTGGGGAAGATGGGCAGAATCGGTCTTGGGAGGATGATGTTATTTCTCCCTGGCCATGCCATGCACCAAGGTGAGAAAAGAACTGCCCCTCTGTCCTCTTAACGCCACCACAGCTGTCTGCTTGCACTAAGATGCCTTCTACCTGCACATACCCTCATGGGCTTTTCCTGAGGGGGCAGGTGGGAGGCTTCGTCCGGATGTGCCTGAACTCTCATGGCTTTTAGACAGTAGCAGAAGCCAACTTATCAGTAACCCATAGCACTTGGGCTGCACATATGGTTCATCCCCAAAATTCCACTTCTGAAACTGTGCTGCAGGCATGACCACACTAGTTATGTACAGCATGTCAACGGCAGCATTATTTGTGATCATTTAGAAAAGAAGGATGTGTGTAATGGGTTCTTAAACTTGATACCCATTAGATAAATTATGCCACAACTGCTAAAAAGGAATGAGGCAGAAAATGTGTTGATATGGAAAAGATCTCTAAGATAAAATTAAGTAGAAAAGGCAAGATGTAGAATGTATGTAATACCATGTAAATGAAAAAATACATGCATATGCCTTATTCCCGTAGAATGTTTCTGGAAGGGTACATAAACTGTTAACCAAGGTAATCACCTAAGGGGATTGGAGGACAAGCAAAGAGGTAGAGAGAGAGAATTTTACTTTTTGCTTTATACTTATTTATACTATTTGAATTTAAAACGTATTAAAACCAAGAATATGATTATTTTATATTAATAAAAAGCTGTCATTAATTATAATCTGAGCAACAAATCCCATTTACAGCCCTTTCAGATTTTACTTTACTAATCATTTATTTTATAAATAATTTTTATTAACATTATTTGATTTTTAAAAGAGCCTTTTGAGATGGACAGAAGATCTCCATTTTCTCATTATCCAAACATAATCTTGGAGAAGCTGAGTAATTGCTCCCCTCATATACTCAGAGCTCAAAGCCAGCCTCTTGGTTCCCAGTGCCTCCAGGCAGCCCCTAGTTTCTCCAGAAGGCCCTGCTCTTTGGGGCTGCCTCTTCCTGCACATGTCCTGCCCTGATGGGAAGAAACCTCAGAGAGGTTCAGTCCTTCCTACCAGAGAAGCACTGGGGCCCTGTTTACGGAGAACAGAGTGGAGGTCCAGTGGAGGATGTACATGGTTCTACCACACTAGAGACTCACTGAGAGGGGAGCAGGCTGGGCAGCCCTTCCCAGCTCTCAGGAGATGCTACAAAGCAAATCCGAATCAGCACTTTATTGCCTGAGTGTTGTATCCTTTTTATTTTAATTGTTTAATATTTAATTGCAAAAATTGTGAATGTTGTCATAAGCATTTAAAATAAAACAGCTATATACATATGATATGTTTGCATATCTGGTTATTCAGTATTTCCCCCTTATTTGCTGTTTTGCTTTCTGAGGTTTCAACTACCCACGATAAACCTTCATCTTAAAATATTAAATAAAATTTTCAGAAATAATTCATAAGTTTTTAAAAATTGCATGCTGTTCTGAGTAGCATGATAAAATTTTGTGCTGTCCTGCTCTGTCCTGCCTGGGATATGAATTATTCCTTTGTCTAACATATCCATATTGCATATGCTCCCCTCCCATTAGTCACTTAGTAGCTGTCGCGATTATCAGATTGTCTTGGTATTGCAGTGCTTGTGTTCAAGTAACCTTCACAATGCCTACATCACTGACCTCATCTCATCACATAGGCATTGTATCATCTCACATTATCACAGGAAGAAGGATGAGTTCAGTACAAGAAGGTACTGAGAGAGAGGAAAACATTATGTAACTTTTATTAGTGTATTGTTATAATTGCTCTGTTTTATTAATTTTTGGTGTTAGTCTCTTACTGTGCCTAATTTGTAAATTAAGCTTTATCATAGGTATGTATGTATAGAAAAAACATAGCATGCATAGAGTTTGGTACTATTCTATGATTTTAGGCAGCCACTGAGGGTCTTGGAACGTATCCTGTGTGGATAAGGAGAGATGACTGTATATCATCTATAAATATGTATTTTAGTCTGTTTGGGCTCATCTAACAAAATACCATAGACTGTATGGTTTAAACAACAATCATTTATTTCTCACAGTCCTGGAGGTTGAGAAATCCAAGATCAAGGTGCTAACAGATTCAAGTCTGGTAAGGGCTTATTTCTTGGGTCATAGTTGGCTGTCTTCTCACAGTATCCTCATGTGGTAGAAGGGGCACAGGAGCTCCTGGGGTCCCTTTTACAAAGGCACTAATCCTATTCATGAGGGCTCCACCCTCATAACCTAAGCGCTTCCCAAAGTCCCCCCCTCCTAATACCATCACATTGGGAGGTAGGATTTCAACATATGAATTTTGGGGAGATGCATTCAGTCTGTTGCAATATATTCCCCTCCCCTAGCCCCATCCCCAAGAGGTAACTATTAGCAGTTGAGAGTCTCTTTCTGCCAGTATTTTTCTGTACATTTAATACTATTCTTCCTACATCCTGACAGTGATGTCACATCATTTATCCTCTAGGTGGGTGGATTAATGAAGTATAGTGCCTAGAGGGCCATGCTGGGGGCCAGGGTACACAGTGGGTACTTAGTGACAAGCATGACATTTCCTCTTATTACATCCATCAGGACATGAAAGGAACCTCAGATGGAGGTTCCTTTCTCATTCAGTAAGTTGCTGCTTAGCATATAGTATAAGATATTTAGTATTTGTTTGGGGGGGTGGTGCTAATTTTACATACAAATATCTTTAATGATCAAGAATGAATAATAATAGATCACAGTTCTTCAGCACTTACTAAACCCAATTACTACTACTACTTACTGCTGCTGCTGCTATTACTACTCCTACTCCCGTTTTTCAGACAAAGAAAATGAGTTGCAGAGAGATTTAAGTAATAAACCCAAAGCTAATAAGTGGAAGCAATGTGATTCTGGGGCATGGAGAGGTCTGGAGACTTGTTCTAAGTGCCTCTCTTGGGTGAGCAGGAGCTAGACCAGGGCTGAGGGCAGTCCTCTCTGATCCCAACCTGCATCCCTTTGCTCTTCCGTGCTCCTTCTGCCTGTCTCTGAAATGCCATCAGCTATCTGTTTTATCTCGGGCAGAATGCAACTGGTGTGTCCTTCCTCTCTGCAGCCCAGTGGACCTAGGCTCTGGAAAGAAGTGTTTCAGTAGATGGGGAAGTACAGTCGATAGGAGGGAGGGAGGGAGAAACTAATGAGGAATGACTGACAGTGCCCAGCAAAAACAAAACAAAACACCTGTTGGGTATGTTTTCTCTGGATTTCAAGATGTTCCTTTAGGAAATGACTTGAACCTTGCTTTTAAAAGAATACTGTATTTTCCAGCTGAGCCAGGTGTTGAGTTGAGACCTGCAGACTCTGATCTGCTGGGATGACATGTGTAAAATGCTACTGGCCTCGCGGTGTATAGCAGATGGTCCTGCAGGTGGTGGCAGGAGGAGTTGAATGAGTGACTTGAATTCAGGCTCAGGCACAGAATAACTCAGAAAGGGCTGTTTCCAAATTTTAGTGCATAATCTCGATTCTAGATTTTTTAAAATAAGATCATGAGAATGTATATAAGACTCCAAATTTACACACACACACACACACTCATACACTCTCACAGTCTTACACTCTTACACTCTCACCTACCTTTGTTCCATGTTCTCCCTGAAGACATCAAGTACGGGGAAGACACCCAGAGCTAGAGGGGCCTGATTGTCCCACTTATTAGTGGGGATTCTGCACATGATTCTGAGCCTCCGTTTCCTATGGGTCAAATGGGTGTACCTCTCCCACCCTTCAAGGTTTAATCAGTGATGGTAATAGTTGGGAAGCAATAGGTCAATTTTAGCTCCTCTCACTCCTGTATCTCTCTCATTCTCAGACTGTCTACTCTCTCCCACCCCATCGCTGGTAGATGAGGAGACAGTCAAAGAATGTAGATGTCCTGCTGAGATACATCAGAGCTGACAGGAGACCTCCCATTCCTCACTCTGGACCTCCTCACCTAGGGTTTTTCCTGATAGCATGTATGCCTTCCCCTCCCGCTGTCCCTCCGTGGGAGACAATGACTCTTTTCCAGCCTTAACACAGGACATCTCAGGAGGGCCAAGCGGGGCAAAGGTGGTCAGACCTTAGTGGAGCTTATGGTGGCACATAATGCAGAGCTGCGGTAGAACTAGGCAGGCTTGGGCAGCACTTATGGGCTGTGCTGAATCCTGGTATGGGGGAGAAAGAGTCAGGAATCCCCTGGGACCCCAGCCATGGGGCAGTGAGGCCCTTTCCGTTGCGTGGAATCGGCGTTCCATACGTGAGAATGCGCTGCCTTATGAACCTGTGCTGGAGTCTCCAAAGTGATGGCAGCCTGTTCCTCAGCCTGCACCTTCTGCACATTGTCTCCTGATCTGCAGGACTCTGTTCACATCTCTCTACAGGGCACAAGTTTAGGGACCTTTCTCTGTGTTCCGAAGCTCTAACAGTCCCCACTTCTAGATATATTCTCCTCCTCTCACTGACTCCTTCTTACCAGTCTCACCCTCCGGCCGTGGAGGTCTGGAACAGGCATTGAACTTGGGGTCAGGACACTGGGATGCAAGGCCAGATTCTGTGACTTACCAGTTTGTGATAAGGCAAGGTACATATTACTTGGAGCCTCAATTTCCTCAGAGCAATGGGAGCGGAACGAGATAACATGCACAGGAGTACCTGGTGCTCTCTTCCAAAGTGTGTGTTCTGCATCATTTTAGGAAGTATTGCTTTGGAAAGGCACAGAGGTGGTGAAGGGCACTTCTTGCTTAACAACTTTTTAATAACTTTGTGGTATAATTTACATACCATAAACTGTACTCCTTATAGATGTGCAAGTCAATGATGTTTTAGTAAATCTGCCAGGTGTGAAACTATCACCGCAGTACAGGCTTAGAATATTTCCATCATCATAATCAGATCTCTTTTGCATATTTACAGTTAATCTCCACTCCTACCTCTAGGCAACCACTCATCTACTTCCTGTCTCTCTGGATTTGTCTTCTCGGGACATTGCATGTAAGTGGAATCATGCAATATGTGGTCCTTTGTCACCATCTTCTTTCACTTAGCATAATGTTTTCAAGATTCACCCATGTTATAGCATTCCTACTTCATTCCTTTTTGTGGGTAAATAATATTCCATTGTATAGATAGACCACATTTTGTTGGTCTATCTTTTCATTAGGAGGTGGACATTAGGGTAGTTTTTAGTTTTTGACTTTTCTGAATAACCTAGGAGTGAAATTGCTGTGTCTTATGTTTGACTTTTTAAGAAGGTGCCAAACCCTGTCTCCAAAGTGGCTAAACTGTTTTACATTCTTTCCAGCAGCATGTGAGAGTTTTATTTCTTCATATCCTTGAAGACATTCATTATTGTCTCTTTTTTATTATAGCCATCCTGGTGGGTATAAAGGAATATTGTTGTGATTTTAATATGTACTTTAATGGGGAATACTTCTAAGTAAATTTAATGGTGAAACATAGGGTTACACAAAGTTTTAGAGCTGTCTTTATTGCAGGACTTCTCAGAGACTTTAATATTCTAAGGAGCATTGAGACTCTCTAAGGAAGGTTACAGTGTACAGCATTTTCTCAAATGAGGTCACAGTGTGACCTGGGAACTCAGGGTGTCTTAAAGGCTTAGTCTTCTTTGAGAAGCACTAGCCTAGGATATGGATCAGGAGACAATTGGCCAAATCCCATCTGCTGCCTGTTTTTGTAAATAAAGATTTATTGGAAAACAGCCACATTCATTAATTTACAAATTGTCTATGGAGGCTTTCACACTGGAAGAATAAAGTTGAATAGTTGGGACAGAGACCATAGGCTTTGCGAAGCCTAAAATATTTACTCTCTGGCCCTTTACAGAAGAAGTTTGCTGACCCCTGACCTAGTGCCTGGTGCCCAGTAGATCCTCAGTTAACTTTCAAATGGAAGGAGGGACTGCCCTTAAGGGTATGGGTAGGGATCAGGGAAACCGTTTTGAGGCTTTGCATTATTCGAGCTGGTGCTTGAAGGACAGGTAGAATTTTGATAGCTTGGGAGAGCTAAGAAGGACATTCCTGGCAGAGGGAATAACAGGAATGAATCCTGGAAAGTAGAGTGTGCTTGAGGACTGGTAGGGACTTCTGTGTGGCCTAGGAAGAGAATTTCTGCAGTGACAGAAGTAATTGGAGCCCAGACCCCTCAAGCCAACTTAGGTCCCTAGTTATAGTCCCTGAATAACATGTACCTGGTTCACCTTCCCCAAGACAGGGCAGTGGACCCAAGCTCTGCCTCTGAAGTACAACAGATGTGGCTCAGGTTCTGCCTCTGCCCTCCTGGTCATGTTACTTCCCCAAGTCACAGTTGTCTGATCTGGAAAGTGAAAATAATAGTTGCACTCACATCAGGAATAAGTATGAAGGAAATGAAGGAAATGCAAGTTATAACTGTCCTTGTTATCATCTTTATACTCTTAGATAGTAAGCTCCCTGTGGGCAGAACATACCTGCTTTATCCATCACTGGAGTTCTAGTCCTTAGGGTACTCAGCTTGGAGTTAGCACCCTGTAACTATCTGCCGATTGAATGATACAGAGGTCTCAATTTCTTGCCAAGGAGGGTCCTTCCTTGCCTTGAGTCCCCAGCCAGGTTTAGGGCTTCTTCTGTGAGCACTGCAGGAGCAGACCCCATATGCAGGGTGAGTTGGGGGCCTACTCTTCTTTCTTCCCAGAGAAGTGAGCAGAAACCTGAAGGCAGAAAGTTTCTGGAAGGGGAAGGAAGGCACATTTGTTTTGGTGATGGTCTCCTTTTTGTTTGTTTGTTGCTTCCGGAGACTAGAAAGGAGGACCAAGCAAGGCTATTTATAGCCTAGCTCCTCAATGCCAGCTTTTAGGGCGGTCTCTGTGTCCCTGGCAGCACTTTTCTCCATGGCAGGTTAAAGAAAGGTGATATGTTTGCCGGCTCCATGCTGGACATTAAGATGAAGGCTCCCCGGGCCAGACTTGGAGCTTTCCCCACATGGCCTCTCCCAGGCTGTCTGTGGTAGCTGCAGAGAAAGGGGTGCTCCATGTTGGCTTCTTCTGGTCAGACCACTCCTGGCTCTGGAAAGTTCAGGTGTAAGGCTGTTTCCTCCCCTCTAGACTCAGCCCCTCTGTGTGTGAGAGACAGAGACAGGGAAGTGAGGGTGATACATAAATGAATTTTGGTTTTGGCCACTTCCCTCAGACCATGAGGGACATAGGAGATGGCTTGAGCAGCATGCATCCTATCTCTGAGGTAGGTTTTGGTGAGGCAATGGATGCTGTGGGCATCAGAAAAACCTGATTTCAAGCCCCTATCTGGACAGGTTCTTTTATCTGTCTGGGCCTCAATTTCCACACATGTAAAATGAGTGCAATAATGTCTTCTCTATAAGAAATGAATGCAGCGAGATGGGAAGGCTCTCAGATGGCACCTGCCACAGTCTCCTCCATTGTCAACTCCTTGTTCCTTCCTCTAAGAGTCTCTTAATAAGGACAGTTTGCCTTTAATCTCACCTCTTGGTTTTCCCAACTCTTTCCTTCCTGTGCCTATAGAAATGATGCTTCCACCTATTGATTCTTCCCCTGCTGCCATCTCAGGAACTTCTACCTGCTTCTCTCTTCTCTTGTCGCCCATTCCCTCCAATAATTGAAACTTTCTCCTCCCTCTTGGGTATTTCCCATTAACTATCCTAGTCCTGCCAACCTGGAAACAAAACAAATGTAAGGAAAACAGCTCTTGTGTCCTGTGGCTCCTTTAGCTACACTGTCTCTGTCAGAACCAAACTTCCCAAAAGAGCCGCCTCACGAGGGGCTCACCTACCATCTTCCACCTACATCATTTGAAGTCTGCTCCACTAGGGCAGCAGCTCTTCTTGCCTCGCCCACCCCTCCTGGTCCAAAATCCCACAGCCACTCTCCCCAGACGCTTTGCAGCACTTGGCAAATGGGCTGCTTCCCCTCTTGGAGTGCCCTCCACGCCCCCTGCATTAGGGGATGCCACTTTCTTCCGTCACTCCCCTGCCTTTCTGCTCACCCTTCTTCACCTCCTTTAAGGGCTCCTCCTTTCCTCTCTCTTCCCTGTAGATGTTGGGGTTCTGGATGCTCTGCTGCAGGCCTGCTCCCTCCCCTTCTGCACCTCTCCGCAGGCAGCCACATGTTCTCTCAGGACATCCTGATGCTCAGGGGCTGAATCTCCTCCACCCTGCATCTCTTTTTGGAGCTTTGTTTGCATTCAGAGACACAGTTGCCTTGGGGGCACTGCAGCTATCTGGGTGTCCCACAAACACCCCAAAATCATCTTGTCTAAAAGATTGATTATTCACCTCCTCCTCTAACCCACTGAACAGTTCACTCCTTCTCAGCTGTTGCCCTGCCATCTATCCAGGTACTAACCTGGGTGTCAGCCTAGACCTCCCTCTTCCCTATTACCTGCTACCCCTAGGTGGTCACCTTATGCCTCTGCTGCTCTCAACCACCCCACCTCACCCCCCAGCCAGGGCCATTCCCCTACCTTAGTCCAAACCATCCCCATTTATTGCCCAATTTAAGACAGTTCTCTTCACTGGGCACCCTACTCCATTCCATATTTACTGTCTGTTCTTCACACTGCAGTCAGATTGTTTTCTAAAGCATGCATCTGATGGGGTCTTAACACTTGTTCAAGGTTCTTATAGGCTTTCATCACCTTCAAGTTGAAGCCCCAGCTCCTCAGCAAGGTTCATAGTTGGGTCCTTGCTTACTACTCCAGCTGTGTCCTCAACCCCACCTATCACCCTGGTTTCTGCTGCACTGACACACTGTGCCCTGCCTTCTCCTCACTGAGGTTTCATTCCAGCCCCCGCCCTCGGTGGCCTTCTGCCCCCAAATTCCCCCTCTTCTTTGCTAACTCCTCCTACCCTTCAGGACCCACCTCCACTGCTACAACCTGGTATTAACCAGATCCCCAGTGAGGGTCCCCTGCTTTTCTCTGTCATGACCTTCTCCATACCCTTCTCTTTTTACTCATTTGCCTTGTTCTTTAGACCACGAGCTCTTTAGGGACTCCTGAGTGTAACACAGTACCTGGCACACTGAAGATATTTTAATAAGTATTACTTATATAAATTAATAAATGCACAAAGAACACATACTGTACACTACTTTTATTTAGCCCACAAAGATGTGTAAGGTAGCTTCAAGGTGTGCATGTACCACATCTCTGGTTTATGAAGAATACAGGAAGGCAGTGATTTTAGTGTTATGGGGGAATCTAGAAGCTAGCATTGCTGCTGAAAGTGTGGACTCTGGAACCAGGATCCCTGGGCTCAGTTCCCAGTTCTGTCACTTTCTTGTGGTCTGACTTTGGGCAAGTTATTAAACTTTCTGCACCTCGGGTATTCCATCCTTGAAATGAGGATGATAATTGTACTTACCTCAAGGATTGTCAAGAGGGTTAGATTAATTCATTATCGAAAACCTGTAGAAGGGGTGTATCGTCACTCCCATTTTACAAACGAGGAAGCTGAGACTCAGAGAGATGATGTTCCCTACCCAAGGTCACATAGCTGGAAAGGAGCAGAGTGGTGGAATTTGAGCCCATCCCACCTCTCTATGTGCCAAGGGCTGGAGAAGCACAGGAATTATACCTTCAAGCTCTGATATTTCAGCCTCTGAGTGGAACTCTCCAGATATATTTTATTCTTATGGCCTGAAAAAGATGCTTCTTGAAGAATCTGCTTTTGGGCCTGGCTCACAGTAGGTGCATAATATTACTAGAGTAAATGAATCCCTCTAAAAGGCCCCATCTGGTCTTCAACATTTCCCGCTCCTGAACGGTGTTGGGAGGTCTGGACCTGGGTCCTATTTTTGCCAGGGTGTTGGCAGCAAACTCTTATTCAGACCTTTCCTCTGTCCCAGCACTTTACGGGGGCGGGTCATTAAGAAAGCTCTTTCCCAGGAAGAGCTGTGCCTTCTCCAAGTCCAAGTTGAGTGCCCAGCCCCCGTGCTCTCAAAGGCTGCCCTTGTGGATTTCAAAACAACCCCACAGCCCTGCAGGCGAGAACCTGTCCCTCGAGCCCCCTTTCTTTAGAAACCCAAGGTCCATGGCTAGTTAGAGTCAGCACTAGCAAAACCTAAAGAAAATAGTTCGAAGATGTTTTCAAATAGTGTCTGGTGGAACAAAAGAGTAATTCATCCTGCTGTAGCTTTTAGTAATCGGCTTCCCATTTTGGTTATTAGATTGTTCAATTAAGCGAGAGGGCGCTGAGACAGGCTGCATGACTCGAAAGTTTGCAGCGTCCAAAATATGGAAGAGAGGGAACCTGAGCCAACTCACTCCTGGCTGGTTTGTCCCCTTCTTTCTCCTTCTGCCCCTGTGTCATTTCCAGCTTTCAGAGTCTCAGTTCAGAAAACAACTACATCAGCAAGAAGGCATGTGTGTGTGTGTGCACCCCTGCTAGCTGAAGGCCTTGTGTAAATGTTTCTTTAATGAAAAATTTAGTGCTAGAATGAACTGGGCTACATCACACCCAGGTCATTTCCACCTGCAGTGGCCCACTTTCTTTTCTGCTCTGGGTTGTCCCTTCTCATTCACCAGCTGATGGGCTTTCAGGGCTCCTTGTGGGCAGTTTGTAAGATGGTGGCTATGTGTCAGCTTCAAGGCAACATGTTAATCTGGAGATAAGGGAGTTGATGAACACCCTGAAGTTCCTGCACAATGCTGTGAGTGAGTGAGTGCATCAGTGTGTTTGTCTCTCTGGGGAGAAAGTCCATCCCTTTGGTAGCTACTGAAGGGATCCCTGACCCCTTCCACAAGTCCTCTCCCTAACCCCCCAAAAATGAAGATTGAAAACTATTAAGGTGGACTTGGTAAGTCATTCATTGCTGGGAAATTACTTCTGTAGTACCCAACCCTTATCATGCTTGAGCAGTCCTTGGAGAAACTTAGCAACATATGGCCTCCCAGGGGACATTCTGCGAAGATTTGGACCTCAGTGGGTCTGGGATGGGGCGCAGAAATTTTTGTGCTTTATTTTTTGGCAAGCCCCTCACAAGGACCGTGCTCTGTTGTAATAATAGGCACTCTTTAGGGTTTCAATTAATAAGGCCTGTAGTTTTAAAACGAATTAAAGCCAGAGACTGCGAAGATATAAGAAGCAAAGTGATTGTTATAACTATGTGACTGTCTCCATTCTTTCTCAAATAACTTGCACTTCTTTTTTTTGTCCAACTTATTTTACTCATATACAAGAGCCATACTATGCATACCTTCTTATCCTAAGCACCTCAGTATTTTTAATATAGTGCCTGACACAAGTAGGCGCTCAATAAATGCATATTTAAGTACATATCTCCACTCTGATATGTCAGAGAGCTGGTTTCCTTTTGAGTAAATCCATGGCTGCACACAGGCTGATTTTGTTTGGGGGCATGCCTGATTTCTCCCGTGGGACTTGAAGCTGGAGGGAGCCTGCAGACCAGTGCTAATTGGTGTCATTGAGTAATTAATGCAGAAGCAGGCCCCAAGCAGATTCCCAGGGAGACAGACACTGAGAGAGGCTTTCATGCTTGGTGGGATGGGAGCTGCTTTCTCAAAGGATGTTCCAGAGTGCTGAGGAGACTGGCGTGGTCTGGTGGGGGTGGTTTGGCAGCATGGATGGGGTCTGTGGAGCAAGTCTGGAGAAGGTTTGTGTTGGTGCCATGGTTCTGCACAATATGGAGCGTGGCAAGTTTGACTTTAAAGAAACACAAACCCCAGGCATGGGCTCTGGGAGCCAGGCCTGTGTCAACTCTGAAGAATTAATGGGTTCTGAGGGAAGGCTGTGGCTGCAGGCATTGGCTCAGTGCACCCAGGGGTCCTCTCTCTCCTGTGGCCAGGGCTCTCTGTGACACCCCTACCCCTTAGCATCCTACTCTAGGCTCTCAATGATGCCTCTGTTTACCTTTCCTGCCTTTCTGTTCTGATACTTATGCTCCAGCTTTCCACAAGTATTCTGGCCTTTGCTCATGCTATTCCCTAGTTCTAAAACAATCTTAATTCCTCCCTCTCCTGGCAAAATTCCATCATCTTTCACAGTTTGGCTTAAATATAACTTCTTCCAGGAAGCTTTTCCTAGCCCGATATAGTAGTTAGGATAGGTTGGTTTATGCTGCAGTAACAAACACGCCCAAAGATCTCAGTAGCTTAAGCAACAGAGTTTATTTTCTGCTCTCCAGGATGACTGATATAGTCACCCAGGATCTCAGGATTCTAGAGGTGCCATCTTGACACACACTTCTGTCATGATAGCAATGGTAGGGAATAGAGGTTATGGTGTACCACACCACCAGGCTCTGAAAGCTTCTGTCTGAAGTGACAAAGGTGCCATTGGCTAAAGCAAGTCCAGTGGCTACCCTTGAGTTCAGCAGGCCTAAGGGAGGTACCTGGAGTGTTTATGGATAATCTTTCAGTCTCCCAAGACCTCTCCCAAGGCTAGGGGCTTCTTAGTCTTCCCAAAGGCCTTGTGCTTCTTCCATCATAGCCCTTACCACACCGCACCATTTTTCCGCATGGAGTGACTCCATGAAGGCAGAGGTCTGGTTCTTATTCCTTTCTGAGGCCCCTATGCCCAGCCCTGAGTTTGGCTCAGAGAAGATGCTGAATGAATGGGGAGAGGGGTGGGTGAATGAGTGAGCAGGTGGTCCCCACTCCTCTGCAGCACTAGCTTTGTTCAAGGTTGGGTTGAGGTGGGTCATCTTCAGCCCCCATGACTTTTGGCTCTCCCTCTTGTAGGCGCCGGGTCCTGGCCATCTCAGATGGGATTGAGCACATTGGGAACCTCCGCTGGGAGCTGGCTTTGTGTCTCTTGGCAGCCTGGACCATCTGCTACTTCTGTATCTGGAAGGGGACCAAGTCCACAGGAAAGGTAAGGGAAGCATCTTCAAGCAACCAGCCATGCACAGGGGAGAGCATGAGTTGTCTTTGGACAAGCTCACAGGTGACTCAGAGTGCCAGGGTGTTTATGTTACAAATGCTAACTCTTAAGTTAGGAGTTAGTAGGAGCACTGGACAGGGAGTCCATTCAGGGGCCCAGAGCTAGAATTCCAGTCCAACACTTATTTGCTGCACAGGTCAGGGTGACTTCCACCTTCTGAGCCTTAGTTTGCTCATCTGTGAAATAACAAAGCTTTATATTGTCTTCTTGCTGAGTTGAAAGTCACATAAAGAAAGGAGAAATAAAGTGCTTTAAAAACCAGGAAATGTTAAACTACTACCATGTAGATTTTTGCAATTTAGACATGCATCTAGGCTGCATTCTTCATCTACTTCTACAGACTGTATACACATTGCTCCTGTCCCCCTCCTTGCTGCCTCTTCTGGCTAAATAAGAGGGAAATGACTGGAGGGGTTAAGGACCAGAGTCTGTAATCAAGATTCACATCTAAGGTCTGTTACTCACTAGCTGTGACCTTGGGCACATCACTTAACTTCTCCGAGCCTTATTTCCCCTGCTGCAAAACAAGGATTGATCACTGAGCTTGCCTCATGGAGTGGTGGTGAGGAGGAAATGCAAGGATGCCTGTTCAGTGCTTATCAGGGTGTGTAACTAGTAGTAGGTGCTGAGTAATGAAAATCTTGTTATAAAGATAAAATGTATTCATTTAAGAAATAGTTTCTGAATATCTACTCTGTACCTATCATTATTCAGTGAATATCTAAAGATGAATAAAATGCAACCTCTACCTTGCCCAACTAACAGTAAAAGTACACTATGAACCATAAAGAAGGGAAGAGGTGTCAAGGTTGGTATTAATATCGATTCTCCTATGATTACTGCATCCTTGGGAGTTGCTGTGGAGGCCAGTGGGGCTTGTCTGGGTGTTGGTGTGTGTGGTTATAGGCAGGGCTGCTTGGACGAGGTTGTGGTGCATGCATCTGTGTGGCTTGTCCATGTGCATTTGTGGACTTGAGCTCTCAGGCCCAAGACATGGTCCATGGTAAAATTTGGTTCCACTCAGTCCTCAAGAGAAAGCTTGGTCCAACATTGAGACCATTTGCCAATGGCTGGGCCACTGAACCTGTATGTTAGAGAATTTTTTTCAGAGAATTCTAATGCAGGAAACGGGTTTCAAGGAAGGACTGGCAGGCTGCATTCTCGGAGATTTCAGAAAAGGCATATGGGGAGAGAGGGACCATTCTTCCATAGCCTTCTGCTTTCTCCACACTCTGCCAGTGGCTTTTCATCTACTTTAGCAAAGTAAATGAAAAGCCACTGGCAGAGTGTAGAGATCTCACAAAATGGAGAGGTATTGCTGCTGTTTCATAGGTGAAGACTCTGAGACTGAAAGGTTGAAGTAGCCTGGCCATAGTTACATGGTAACTTTGTATTTCAATACTGACCCACCTTGCCTGTCCATGGACTTGATTGAAATTTAGAACATTGTGGTGTTTTGAGTGATGTCCTTCCATGCACCCTTTCTGAGCCTACTTTTTCTCATCTCTAGTAGAAACTGTAATTATTCCTAGAAGTAATAATACTTATAAGAAGTAATAGGTAATAGTGACTGAGTACTTCAGATGCCCATTCTAGTCAGAACTTGAAACAGCCCCACGAAAGGGAGGCTAGCATTATCTTCATTTAACAGATGAGAAACTGAGGCTTAGAGGGATCATGCAGCTCTCTCAAGGACCCACAGGTAGGAAGTGGAGGGCCAGGATTAACCCCAGACCTTGGTGACCGCATAGCCCATTCTCTGGATGAGTATACTCTTGTGACTGTCATCTATGACATGAAGACAATGACAATTTTCTTATGGGCTGGTTTTAAAGAGGCAGTTAATGGGATAGCTTAGCATATAGTAGTTGCTCAATGGTTGTTGGTTGCAGCTGGATCTAAATGTGCTTTTAAGGGAAATGCTGAAATCAGATGAGCCAATTCAGCATTTTCCTGAAGGCTAGTTCAAGGGCTCTTTCCATGTTCCATGCCCCAAACCAGGGTTAGCATCCAGAGTTAGATGTGGTTTGCTGGCACTGAGAGATTCCATAGAGATCATCTGGACCACCCTCCACCCTTATGAATGAGGAAACTGAGGCTCAGAGAGGGGAAGGGACTTGTCTGAGGTTACAAAGCAAGTAAATGTCAAGTGTCAGGTCAGGAACTAGGGACTGGTGGCCCAGTTCCATAGCTATTTATAACAGATGATGTTCTATTGGTAAAATCTGACAGTTTTGGGAGACCAGGGGTCCCAGGATGGGCATGTGATCTCATTAGAAGAGGGTCTGATGCTTTTGTCACTGATTATTTCTCACCTCACCTTGGACATGGGCCTGGCATCTAAAGGGTTTTTGGGTTCTGTACAAAAACAGCTAAAAGTAAAGACAGGGTCATCTGAGTGTTCTCAAGTGGGCAGAGGTCACCCTGGCTCTTGCCTGCTGGTCACTGGCCAGAGCCACTTTCATACAACTATTCAAGGAAGGAGAACCCTATGTTTCCACTATTGTCCAGGTCACGACTGAGTTCCAGCCCACTTCCCATACTCAGACCTCAGCAGAAATTTCTGAACTTTTATTAATTTGAGAAACAGTTTTCAACACCCTCCTATCTTCAAGGTAAAAACTATAACCCAACTTTAACAATTCAATGAGCATGTTCCCTGCTCCTGGGGGCAGATGTTGCAGGCTCAGCCTTTTGGCAAGTGGTTGTCTAAGTGGAAATTTGGGATCAGATCACAGATAAGTAGATCACTAAGAGGTTGTGACATGGCCCCAGGTGTAGGTCTGGCAATGCTCTTCAGTGGCCCAGTGGGCAGTGCATTGGTATTAGTGTCTCCCCAGGAACAACCTCTGCAGGTATCCTTCAGCTCTATCCTCTCCTGTGCCCTCCTCCAGGGCTTTACAATCTTCTGCTATCCCAGAAGCTGGCAGTCAGGATCCCCAGAGTCAGAGTTAGCAACTGCTACTCTCTGAAGCTGCTCTGGGCTAGAGGGATACTGACTAGGTGCCAGCTTCAGTAAGTAGCAGGGTGCTCCATAGCTGTTGCTTAATAAACTTTTATGGAATGAATGAATTCCACCTGTGCCTGGGACTCCCTGCAAGGTGCTGGGATACAATGGAAAGGAAGTTGGTAGTCTGGTCCCCACTCAGCATGCCACTTAGTAGGGCAGGCACAGGTAGATAAACAATTGCAATTCAGTGTATTGGTGCCAGCGTGAACCACTAGAACAGTTAGAGAATCAGATCCTAGGTACATGGGTTTTCTAATGGCTGAGAACTGACTCTGGAATATGAGAATGTAACATGTCAGAGCTGGGAGTCTTCTTGGTTTTTACGTCCAAACCCTATTTTACAAATAAGGAAATGGAGACCTAGAGAGGTTGTAAGGTTGGTCCAAGGCCCAAGTCAGCCTACTTAGAAGGGGCAGAGCTGGGATTCAAACCTGGGCCGCTCTGCCTTCCCTAAGCCTGGCCCTCATCTGTTTTAATACCTCTAGCTGGAAATTCACATGCAGGTTCAATGTGAACACATTGATGGTGGTTCTTAGCACACAATAAGTGCTCAGAAAGCCATTTATTTCCCTGTTTTAGTGCAATGGCTGCAATTATAGTTCTACACAGTTATTTTTTTCTCTCTTTAGACCCTACTGGAAATTCCAGACTTCTAGATTTAAAAAATAAATAAAATTCTTTCTTAATTATACATTAAGTCCTGAGGAAATGGAGAATTCCGAAATACTTGCTTTCTTCAGGAGGAAACATTCAGGCTGTTTGTAACTTGTCATCCTTTGAATGATAAACAGTCTCATCCTGGATAATAGGAAAACAAATAATTGAAATCAAGTGACCAGAACATGAAGACATCTTTGTGATTTCCCTGTGTCCTTATTTTTTGTTTGTTTGTTTGCTTTTAAAGACTTTACTTTTTAGATCATTTTTAGGTTTACAGCAAAAATGAGCAGAAAGTACAGACTTCTCATGTACCGCCTGCCCACATACATGCTCAACCTCCCCTACTATCAACATCCCATACCCGAGTGGTGTATTTGTTATAACTGGTGGACCTGCACTGACACATCATAATCACCCAGAGTCCATGGTTTATGATTCGCTCTTGGTGTTGTACATCCTGTAGGTTTGGACAAATGCGTAATGACATGTATCCGCCATTATAGTATCATACAGGATGGTTTCACTGCCCTGAAAATTATCTGTGCTCTGCCTATTTGTCTTGCCCTCTTCCTCAAAGCCTGATAACCACACTCATCTTTTTACTGTTTATACAGTTTTGCCTTTTCCATAATGTCATATAGGTGGGATCATACAGTATGTAGCCTTTTCAGATGAGCTTATTTTAATTAGTAATATGCAGTTAAGGTTCTTCCATGTCTTTTCATGGTTTGATAGTTCATATCTTTATATCATTGAATACTATTTCATTGTCTGGTTGTACCGCAGTTTATCTATTCACCTTATTGATGAGATATCTCGGGTACTTCCAGTTTTAGCAATTATGAATAAAGCCACTATAAACATTTGTGCACAGGTTTTTATGTGGACATGTTTTCAGTTCCTTTGGAAAAATACCAAGGAGCATGATTGCTGGCTTGTATGGTAAGAGTATGTTTTATTTTGTAAGAAACCACCAACAGTCCTCCAAAGTGGCTGTACCATTTTGCATTCCCACCAGCAATGAACGGGAGTCCCTGATGAACCACACATCCTCACCAGCAATTGATGTTGTCAGTGTTTTGGAGTTTGGTCTTTGTAATAGGTGCCTTATGGTATCTCATTGTTGTTTTAATTTTTGTTGAGTTTTAAAAGTTCTTTGTGTATTTTGGATAATAGTCCTTTATCAGATGTATCTTTTGCAAATATTTTCTCCTAGTCTATAGCTTGTCTTCTCACTCTCTTGATATTGTCTTTCACAGAGAAGAAGTTTTTAATTTTAATGAAGTTCATTCTATTAACTGTATCTTTCATGGATTGCGCTTTTGGTGTTACATCTAAAAAGTCATTGCCATAAAGTCACGTTCTCCTATGTTACCTTCTAAGAGTTTTGTAGTTTTGTGTTTTACAGTTAAATCTATGATTCATTTTGAGTTAATTTTGTGAAGGATGTATGGTCTGTGTCTACATTAATTTTCTTGTATGTGGATGTCCATTTGTTGAAAAGACTGTCTTTGCTCTGTCATGTTTTTGTATTTATCAACCAAATTCATTTGCCCATCCCTGCCACCAGCTCCTCCCCCTGATCTCATGAGCCTGAAATCAAGCCATTTTTAACACCTTATCCCTTTATATCTCATCCAATTATTGACCATATGTACTTTTGTAATCACCCTGGTATACATCCTGTCCTTTCCATTTTTGTTGTCCATCCACTCACTCACACAACCACACATTCAACAAATATTGAGCCCTCAGTAGCTCCTCAGTACCTCCAGAGTGAAAATTACCCTTAGAATTTCCCATTAGTACAAACATATTTGTGACATGCTGAATGATACAAATGGAATGCTTTGTATCTATGAAACAGCAATTTCAAATGAATTCAGGGTGTTTCTATCTTTATCATATGAAAGTGTATGAAGCAATGTTATGATTTTGTGAAATTCCTAGTACCTGCTATGCATATTTGTTGAAGACTGAAAAAACTGGTTATTACTGTATCCTTATGTGGCTTTGCTAGGCCTTAGGCTAATCCAGGAATTGGCCAACTATGATCTGAGGGCCAAATCTGGCCCACAGCCTGTTTTTATATATAAAGTTTTATTGGAATACAGAAACAGCCATTCCTTTATGCACAGTCTGTGGCTGCTTTTTGTGCTACTACAGCAGCAGAGTTGAGTAGTTGGAACAGAGACTAGGACCTACAGATCCTAAAATATTCCATGTTTGATCCTTCACAGAAAAAGTTTGTACATTTCTAGTTAAGTATATTAAACTAATTCATGTAAACTATTTGCCATTTAATAAGAAACTAACATATAAACTGCTGTCACCCAAAGCATGCACCATCTGAAACACTGAAAAGCTACAGTGATGGTTTACAAGGGAGATCTTTTCTAAAGGATTCTTAAAATCTCACCTAAGCCTTTTCAGCCCCCAAATGTGCTATCTCTTGTATTCAAAAGCTCACTTGCTATGGATGTTGCTCATTCACTCATTAATTCTTTCATTTATCCAGTGTTAATTGTGTACCTACTATGTGTCAGGGGCTCTTTTCAGTGATGAGTAAAACCAGACTATGGAGCTATGGCCTAGTGGGGAATGAACAGGCATAGAAATGCTGTGGATGGGAGAAGGAAGGCTTTGAGAAAGAAGAATTAGAGTAGGGGAATTCCTTAGACGGGTCAGAGTAGGGTTTCCTGAGGAGAGGTCTTCATCTGCAATGGAAAGGGATTGCCTGGGTGAGCAGCACATATGAAATTCTCAAGTGGAAAGGAGCTGGTGAATTTGAGAGGGAAAGCACATTGGGGCTCAGATGGACCTGATGGTGGCATGCAGTGAGGCTGGAGAAATCAGCAGGGGTCAGACCATGCAGGCTATGGTGAAAGGTCAGGGAATTTATTCTAAATGCAGTGGAGAACCAGTGAAAAGTAGGAGTAGCGCAATCTGATTTTTGTCCTTAAAAGTTGGCTCCGGTTGCTTGTTATGAATGGATAGGTTGGGGACAGGGAGGCTGTAGGAGTTCTGTTAGCGGGTGAGCAGGGCAGAGGTGGAAGTGGAACAGAGAGAAGTAGTCAAATGAGAGATACCTTTTGGTGTGGCATTCTTGTTCTGCTGCTGCCCGGGAGGTCTTGCTGTCCTTTGTCTTTTGAAGTGGAGTGGCTCTGTCAGCCTGTGGCCTGGATACTCTGCCTTCTGTAGGCAGCCATCTCTGCCTTCCAGATAGTCAAAGTGTCCCCTCACACTGCCCCCAGTCCCTCCCCAGATGGCTTCTTTGCTTTGCTCTCTCCCTGCTTGGTTCCTTCTTCTGTCCTCTTGGTGGTTGATTTATGAATTTTTCTCCCTAGTTTTCTGGTCTCCAGGAGCAGTGGTTGGAAGGGGAGGGTGCTATGAAAACAATTCTGGTCCCTTCCCTGCCTCCTCCTGTTGTCACTTTAAAGGAAACTGCAGGATTAGCTGTGTTTTAAGAAGAACCCTGCCTTTTCACCGTGTTAAAGCTCTGTTTTTATTCCTTTCAGAGCGCTAGGGCACCAGGGCAGGAAAACACACACACACACACACACACACACACACACACACACACACACACACACACTCTCTCTCTCTCTCTCTCTCTCTCTCTCTCTCTCTCTCACTCACACACATTCACACTCACACTCACACTCACACTCACAGATGCACTCACACAGAAACAGCTGCAAATGGCCTTGAATTCATTTTTTTCTTTCCCTTCCTTACTTCATCAGAAGTAGAGGAATTGGAGGTGGCACAAAGGCTCTTAAGTAGCCATGTCATCTGTATGATGATAATAGTAAAGCAAATGCTTGAGTGGTGCTTAGTTTGACCCAGGCCCTGTTCCAAAGCCCTTACTACATTAACCCATTGAGTCTTCATAAGAACCCTATGAGAAGGGTATGATTATTATCCCCATTTCATAGACGAGAAGACAAAGGTTTACAGGGTTTAAGCTGCTTTCTGTAAGATCATGGAGGTCAGGGAGGGGCAGGGTAGGGCCCCCTGGCAGGTGAGGGAGCCTATTCCAGCCAGCCTGCCCTAGAGTTGCCAGGTGGAGATGCAGCCTGGAGGGGCCATTAGAGGCTCCACCCTCATGAGTGTGCCTTTTTCTCACTTCTCCCACTGCCACCAAGGCGTGTTGGAGCTGCCAGCAGGAAGCCGTCAGGAGCCCCACACAGAAAATTTATTCTTCAGGAGCACCCTATAAAGTGGCTAATGGATTCAATGAGGCATAATAAAGCAGGAGTAAAGGGGGCAGGGGGAATAAAAGGGGAAGATGTGTGAAAGGGAAGAGAACAGGCCCAGGAAAGGAACTGGGCAGTGCTGTCTCTCGGCCCTCAAGTGGCCTTTGTTGCAGCCTGAAGCAAGCAGGGAACGGCGTTGGTGGCGGGGCTCTCCCAGCCGGCTGATGTCTGCATTCAGGGAGGAAACTAGAGCGTTCATGAGATGCATGCAGAGAGCTCAGGCAGCTGGGGTGAGATCCCCAGAACCTGAGGACACCCCAAACTGCAACCGCTCAGGGGCCTTTGTGCTGAGTTGGGCGCACTTCTCACACAACTGTGGTTCAGGGAGAGCCGTAGATTGTCACATTAAGTCAAAAGAGTTTAGCATCTTGATTCAGCTCTTTCTTTGGCCTGAATGGCAGTGCTTCACCTTTAGCGGGAACCCTGGCAGTGAGGAAGGTTGGAAAGGAGGGAAGCTTTGCGACTCAGTAATACCGTCTTTATTAAAGCACAAAGGCCCCCCAAAGTCTGAGTGGTTGCTGGGTAGGGGGGGAGTTCTGCAGAGCTGGCCACCTCCTGAGAAAGCCTGGAGTGGCACTGAGAGGGGCCCTAGTGAAGGGAGGCGCTGTTAACTCTTACTGAACACCTCGGGCACCTGGCACTGTGAGGATTCTCCCCTCCCACGTGCCTGGGTCTCCTTGGGACACGGGAACCCACCCTCCCCTTTGGCAGGCACTGAAGAGTCCAAGTGGCTTTGTGCTAACATGAGACCTAGTGCAGCGCTGTTAGAAAACTAAGCCAGAGATGAGCGAGATATTTAATTTGCGTCTACTGAATATTAGCACTGTGCTAGGCACGAGCGGGGAAGGTTAAAAGCCTTGTTAGCTGTGTATCCTGCCCTTAAGAATTGTGCGATGAAGATGACGGAGATAGCAGTGAGGAAGAATGGCATGAACCAGCATTGCTAGCTGTGTGATTTAGTGCAGGACACCATGACCTCTCTGGTTGTTTATGTCACTTCCTCTCTCTGGGCCTCAGTTGCTCCTTCTGTCAAGGTTATCATGACAAGTGAAGTGACAGGTGGGGGCTGTGCTGGTGTCACTAGTGAGAGTATGATTGAGATGGGGGATGGGGGGACTTGCAGCCAGAGCATGCTGAAGGGAGAGAAGGGCAAGGGGGTCAGCATGTCTCGGATGCTCTGGGCAGGGGTGGTGTAATGTGTGGGTCAAGTCTGACAGATATGGTGGGAACAGGGAGGAGTAGAGGCCCAAATAGGTATTTGAGGGAGCAGGGAGAGACGACATGAGCTGGGGCAGAAAGGGCAGAATGTGGCGCATATGGCCAGGGAGGAGGCTGCCATGTTACAGAGGCACCTGCTTGCTGTCAGCATGGAGGTTGTTGGTTAGGTCACTCCAGGGCAGTCAGAATTGACTGGGGGTGGGGATGGCAAGGGGCGCTGTCTTCCTCTAGAGTGCCTGCTGGATCCCCACTCCACCCCACCCCTGTTGCCACCTGTGTCAGTCAGCATTCACCTGAAGCAGCACAACCAGCAGGAGATAAACATTAAGAAAGAGATTCAGTATGAGGAAGTGATGATTGTGGGGGCAAGCGGGACATGTTTGAAATCTGTGGGGGCAGGTTGGAAATTTCTAGCAGGAGTCGACAGAGCTGCCCAGAGGCAGAAGTTCTTCATTAGGGAAACCTCAGTTCTGCTTGCAAGGCATTTCAACTGATTCAATCAGGCCCACCCAGATCATCCAGGATAATCTCCCTTGCTGAAAGTCAACTGATTATGGACTTTAATCACATCTATGAACAACATCATGACAACACCTAGATTTGTGTTCAAATGAATGAGGACTGTAGCCAAGCTTCCTTGAACATTACAGAGCTTTCCCAGCACCTTCATCCATGTGTGCCCCATCTCACACTCAGATGATGGCACAGCAATTCATCCTGCCATGCTCCCTGCCTAGGCTGCTTGTCTACCGCGGCTACACTCAGTTTCCTTATCTGTGGCTTTTGTTGCGTGACTCCCCCCTTAGAACTCTCCAGTAACTCTCTATCACCCACAGCACCTACACCAGTTTCTGGAAATTGCCCAGACAATATTATAACAACAGCTATTTCAAAGCAAAAGAAGTGCCTTTCTAAACTGTCCACCTGTTGCCCTCTGAGCCTGTACCCAGGAAACCATAGTATGTGCCTTGTTTGGCCACATGGTGGTAGAATTCAGTATTTTGCCTTTTTCATTTAACAGCTCATCACATAGTGTTTCCACCCATTTTACCAAAAGATGATTTTTAAATCTCATTGAGTAAATATCTCATGACATCATAAACTGTTCTATGATTGTTGGATGCCTAAGATATTTGATTGTTCAATGTCATTGAAAAGGCTAAAGAAAATATTTTATTCATATGGTTTCCTTCTCTATGGGACATCATTTTGTTAGGAAGGTTAAAAGGTGTGAAACCTGCCATAATCTGCCCAGAAAATCTTTATCTACTACCTGCCTCCCCCAGTGTGACTGGTCCCCACCCCCCACCTCTCTCCTTCTGCCTGGATGCCTTTCCCCCAGAAATTTTGCTCATGGTTGAAGGCCCAGCTCAAATCCTATCTTGGCATTTGGAAAATGTTAGAATTGAATGGAGGAGACTTAAGTCTCCCTCACTCACTCCAAACAGTAGTTCCTCAGACTTGCCTCTCTGTCTCTCCGCCTTACCACTGGTCCTCTACTATGTTCACTGGCAGGTGACTGGCAGCAGTTGGCATTCTTCCAACTCTTGCTTCCTCATTCCCTATTCCTTCCCTACCTCCACCCTGCTGTCTCTTCCAGAAAGTCTTCGCTGGCCCCTCCCACTCTTATCCTTCTCAGCATTCTCTTAACTCCCTATGGCTCTTCAGGCAGCAGCATCAAACTGCCCTGAGTTTGCCTCTCATTGTCTCATGTTTGTGGGCCTGGAAAGATTTCTTACCCTGAGAGGCAAATATTTATTAAGTGTGTCCTGTGTACTGTGTCCAGAACTGTAGATATCCATTCTAAACAAGTTTAGAGGCTAGAGTGTAGGCAAATAAGTAAACAGTCAGTTACAAAACATCCCTGTGCCTAGGATAAACTTGGCTCCAGGGAGGCAGTGACATCCAAGCTGGCCATGAGGTCTCAGTGGTTATTAATTACCCAAAGGCAAAGGGAAAAAAAGATGATTCCAGGGGAAAGGAGCCATGAACAATGGCCAAAAGCTAGTTGCATCTTTTTATTCTCCCTCCTCTCTTCTTTTCTCTTCCTTCTTTCTTCCTCCTTATATATGTTGAGTGAGCATCATTGCACATCAAGGACTCTTACACATTTTTTTGTCCCTAGGGTAAGTCACATGGCAAATACTGGGAATGGGTTCCTTGTTGGTTAATTCAGTCAGCCAACAAGTGTGTGATGCCTATCACATGCTAGGACCCATTTGATCGATTGGGGTAAAAGTTCCAAAGTAGTTCCTGGCAGTCATATAACCAAGCCCTCCCCACCACCACTGCCATGCTCTTCCTCTACCCCCCGCACCCCCCTAAATGGCTAAGTAAACAGAAGAAGGAAAACCTGTTTTAGAAGAAAAGAGTGAAAAATTAGGCAAAGTCAATAGAAATTGTCTGTGATCCTATATGAAGCAGTAGGCATAAGACCCTTCTCTGAGGACAAGTAGCAAATGGAGGGTGATTGCAGGTCAGGGGGTGCAGGGTGATAGGAGAGGGTCCTTGAAGCTATGGAGTCAGACTGACCCAGGTTCAAAACTTAGGTCTTCCCCTGGGAGCTAAGGAAACATCATTTATAGAGCACCTATTGTGTGCCCGAAGTAGAGCTCAGTACTCTGTATTCATTATGTAATTTAACCTTCACAACAGACTATCAGGTAAGTGTTAGCAGATCCCCTTTACAAATGAAGATACTGAAGCCCAGAGAGGTAAGTGATGTGTACAGGGTCACACAGCTAATGGAGTAGTCAGGATTTGAATCTGGGTCTGTCAAGATGGATCCTCAAACCAGTGTTTTTCCACCATTGCTTGCAGAGCCTTCAATAAATGTTGGCTCCCTTCCTCACCTGGGTGAACTTTCACTCACCGACCAGTCTGAGTGCTTACAGTGTGTCCAGCACCATTGGTAGGCAACAGTGAAGTGGATGGGTAGAAGAGAGCAAGCTGGGTTGGATATGGACATGGGTTTGAATCTCAGCTCTGCCTCCGCATGACCTTGAGCATGGACCAGGCTATTTCTTCAACCTTTATTGGGAGCAATACGAGCACCCATCTCACTGGGTGCTAGTGGACTTAAGTGAATACATGTAAATACTTGTACGCTTGTCATTTTTATAAATTCATTCTTCCACTTAAAAAGTTTTCAGTCTATTGGAGCAGTAAGATTAGATTCACTCACCTGAGGATAGTTAACATGTTTTGTCAAATAATGGCATAGTCAGTGCTGTTGTAGAGTTTGGATAAGGAAGTTACTGTGGCCCAGAATGCTCTGGAAAGGCCTCCTGAAAGAGGTGGGATATGAACTTCACTTTGAAGTTCAGCCAAGTGGAAGAGTTGAGCTGGGCCTTCCACTTGGGGAGGGGTAAGGAAAAAGAGTTAAGGGTGGCTGTGGAGGTTGAGGAGCAATAGGCTAGGCCAGATTTCAGGGTAGAGGGAACACAAGTGCCAGAGTGAGGTCCCATGGACACTGAGGAGCCAGTGAGGGTTCTTGATCAGGGGTTTATTTTGGGAAAGTGGAGGAAGCACTGACAGGCCTCATACTGTGCTTTACTGTAGCACAGCTGTCTTCCTTCCTGTTTGACAACTACCCAAGTGTAGTGAAGTAGAACCCTCAGTGAGAACATGGAGCAGACAATCATTCACTGCAGAAGCCAGACATGATCTTTATACGGGATCACAAGTGTATTGTGTCACAATTGGGGTGGACCCAGTATACTGACCATAAAAGTATCAACACCAGAACACAGGTGCTCACTCCATGCCAACCCTGGCACCGGGACCTCCATAGACCAAACACCCTTTGTTTATGATGAGGATTTGAGCATTGCATTTACCACCCTGAAATAATTGATAAATAATCTACCTGCATAGATATGCTTGAGAAAATTGATATAATATCCCAGCAATATTTTAAAGGAAAGCAAAAGGAAGCAACTTACAATAAAACAACATTTGTTTCAATTTGTAAATGTCATGGGGTAGTCAGGTGCTGGCTCCAACCTGAAATGAATCATTTAGAAGTAAGACAAGAGAGCCAAGGTTCTGTTCAATACTCTCAGTACTTTTTGTCTATGGTTTACATCTTGAAGTAGAGCTAACCACATATATTGTTTTTAGAATCACCATGAATGCAGTGGCTGCCAATTTAGACTGATAGAAGTGTGTTACATTGGCCACCTAGATTCCATAGGTGGCATTGCTGTTAGTGACATAATTTTCTGGATCAATAAACCATGTTTGGTAAACTACTGAATAAGAGAGAGTACAGCCTCCTCTCAACTAACATGGTAATTGCATTTCTGGAAAATCCAGTTTCCATTAAGATGAGGTAAAATCTATTATATGTAAAACATAGTTATATTCTGAGCTTCATAATTATAATCAGGTTTTTGACACATAAACACAGACGTGCACTAATGTCTGGTGGGCCATTTGGAAATCTTGAGAAACAGGGCAGTTTCTGTTTTGTGGGGATCATCCCATGTTTTACAAGATTACAGCTTTCTAGTCCTTAGTCATTAATGCTGCACCCTGTGCCTTAATATTAATTCATCATTCATGTTAAACACCTGGATTCTAGGTACCCTGATGAGTCCTGGAGACACAGAGGCAAGTATCTAAGATGTGGTTCCTGTGTAACAAGTGGAATGGTTCCGAAAGAGAGAGGTTGAGAGAGATCATGTGGCTCAGGAAAGGCATAGAAAGAAGTTCAGTGTGGCAAGAGCAGGCAGTCCTTGAGAGGAAATCAAGAGAGACAGCTTGAATTTGTGGTCAGGAGCCAACTTATAAAGTGTTTATAGGCAAGTCTAGTAATAAGTTGAGAGCAATGGAGAGTCACCAAATGCCTTAAAGCAGTAGGGTGATATAACCAGGCTTTCTTTACAGAAAGGTCACTGTGATTATGGCATGGGGAACAAGTAGCCAGGGGCTACTTAGTAGGAGATAGTGACAATAAAGATGGGAGAAGAGGATGGGTTTGAGAAATAAGCAAGTATGAATCAGCCTCATGATTAAATGTAGAGGGTGAAGGAGAGAAGTCGAAGATGAAACCAAGGTCTTGGTGCGAGTGGTTGGTGGTGCTGCTGGGTGAAACAGGATGAGGTAGAAGGAAGACGTTTGGCTGGAGCTGATGGAGAGATACATCTCTCTTGGGGACACATTACGTTAGTGATGCCTGTGAGATTGCAGATGGAGATGTTTGGCTGACAGATGGAGATATCCAGAGCTCAGGAGAGATGAATTTGGAGTGGAGTCTTGAGCACGTATGTTAGGATTTCTTTACCTGAGGCTCACATATGTTTCAAGGAGCCCCTGGGCCCCTTAGAATTGTATAAAAATTGCAGAAGCATGTGAATATGTACTCTTTTCTATGATGAGGATTCTTGTCTGTCTGATTTTCGAAGGGGTCTGTGTCCCCCAAAAGATGAGAAACTTCTGATATGCCATATTTCATCTGATCTAAGTTACACCTACAAAAGTACATAATGCTTCCAAATAAGAACATTTACTAGAAGCAAAAATACTTCTAGTTAATCTGCTCTTCATTGCCTCAACATTATTCCAGTGTGGCACATAAAGGTACCGCACCAGACTCTTTTCACTTGTTAAGTTCCTTTATCTCTTTCAAAGGCACTTGCAGATTCTTCTGCTCATTTATAATAGCAATCAATTCACATATACTGCAGTAACAACGTAATGCAGCTTCATCTGCTTCTGGGTATCTTTCTTTCTTAAATCCATGAAGTGCTTTGTTATTTCTTTGCAAGAAAGTATCGAATCAGGATTACTTCTGCAATGATGTGTATTTGCTTTACAGTGTCAATTTTTACCTCCTCTGTTTCAGTGCCTTTGTGCAGTAACGTAGTGTAATCTTTTAAAACAACAATCTGAACATCCAATAGCAATTAATTTAAATTAACTTAAAATATTTTAACCAACAAAGCTCATAACTCAGCTAAAGTGATGATAATAGGAACAGCTATGGCCTAGGTTTCTTACACGGAAAGAGCAGTAACTACATTGTAGCTACCACCGGGGAGACATCCTGATTTCAGAGGTAATAAGGTGAACAGTTCTAAAAGCATATATCATAGAACGGATGGAATTAAAGCTCTGGGAACAGGTGAGACCCAGGGAAAGAATTCAAGAGAAGGGCAGAGGGGTAAAGATGGGATTGGGGAGCCAAGAAGAGGAGGAACCTGAAAAGAAACTGGGTTCTCTGGGAAGCAGAGAAAAGCCAGGACAGTGAGGCCTGGAGGAGAGGAAGGGAGAGCTCATTGAAACTGGCCATGCCTGGTGAGAGCAGCTTTGCTGCAACCAAGGGGCTACAGGGCAGTGGAGCCCAATTGTGCATTTCTCCTGTTCAAAGGATTTATTCATAAAGAGGGGGTGAGAAGGAGAATCTGAGATCAAAGATGGCATAGCAGAGTTGTAGTTTGGGTGACACCATTATCTAAGAAGGGACATGGAAAGAGTGTAGATTTGAGGGAAAAAGTAATGGTTTTGAGCATGTGGAATTATAGGTCTTGGTAGGAAATCCAGGAAGACATACAAATAAGGGAGTTGAAAATATGGGTCTTAAACTTAAAAGATACCACTGGGCTTATGGAAGAGATTGAAGATCATCAGCACATCGGCAGCTTCTAAAACCACAGGAATACATAAGAGAAGCTAGGAGAGTGGGTAGAGAGAAAACGGACATTGGGTGAAGCCAGACTTCTGGGAAACAGATTAGAAATCTGCGCAGAGTAAGCCACCACTGCCAGAGCTGGAGAGCAGGGCTTGCGCCTGATCTGTCTTTGCGTCCTCTGTGCCTAACACTGTATCTGGCACGTAACAGATGCTAATCAAAGTTGACTGATTGGTTTGTTGAATAATTGATGGAAAGAGCGAGAAAAAAAAAACCTTCGAAAGGGACTAATATAATCATGCGGAAAGGAGGCAGAAAACCAGAAGTGTCTAATGAAGGAAAGCTTTAAAGTTGGAAACTGGAGAAAGACAAGTGCTAAGAAGCTGTTAGGTTTAAGTTCAGAGGGGAGCCCTGGTGTCCTCTGGGATGGCTGCCAAGTGGAGAGGCAGGAGGAAGAAGGTAGATCACCATCAACTGAAGCAAGAATAGGAGGCAAGCATAGATTTTTCTTTTAAGAAATGAAGCTGTCTTGGAAGAAATGTATTGCATTGGTGGCCTGGGAAGGGTCCATGTAGCTCAGAACACCTGAGGAAGGGCTTATGAGAGGTCTAAGTCATTGACTTGAATGGATGGGAGGCAGTCTTAGATACCAGGTGATGCTTGCAGGATCCAGGCAACTTTTTGCTCTTTCTGGCTGCAGACATAGTCCCTGGGCATCTCCTCTCCACACCTCCATCACAAGTATGTTGAAGACTAGAGTGAGATAACATGGGGGTGGCATTTCTCACCCAACAGCTTCCCCTCATGGGTAAATCCCTGCCCTGGATTTAATGGTGTGCTTCAATGGTGCCCTTGGTCACCATAGCAACACCAACCTTCTAGTCCAAGAGGATGGATGGGATTTAAATTATAATTAACCAAGGTACCAAGTGTGTTTTCTAGGCAGTAAATAATGGTTTCTAATACCAGTGTATGTTTGGCTGAACACTGCATTGAATATTTATGTTCTTGGGCTTGTTTGGAGGTTTGTTTTCATTTTTGTGGTTTTTATAGTAGAGCTATGTAAAAATCCATAGCATTTACTCCTCAGCTAATCTTAATTCACCATGAAATAGGCTTAAACAGTAGACCCCCCAATCTAGTGATTTTTAGATATCCTGTGGTCAAGAATTTGAATTGGACTCAACCATCTTAATGACCGTGGTTGCTATTTAAGTATTTTGTCACCTCGAATCCAGCTTCTCTCCCACCATGCAGAGTTTGTTTCTTTTCCTGGAGGTGATGTTCCCAGGCTGAAGCACCCTATGTGCTCCATGTCCTCACCCTTCTTGCTCTTAGGAATTTATTTGCAAAGTATATACTAGATCAAGACTCTTTGGAGCAGTACGGACAGCCTGTCCTCCTTCAAAGCCTAGCTCCAGGAGGACCTCTGTAATCATACCTTATCACTCTTCACGTCCTACTGCCTCTGTCCAGTGTGTGGTCCATTACTGTCTGTCTTTAGGGCTGGCATGTATGCCCCAGCAGGCATGAGACTGGCTCAGTTGTCGCATGTTCTCTGAAACCAGTGCAGGCTCTGGCCCACAGTGGGCTCAAAAATGGCTACTGAATTGTGTTAAACAGAAAGTTCTTTACTCTTAGCTGGAGAGACTCAAGTGATAACAAGGGCAGTTTACAGTGAAGGTCCATTGTAGACACATGAGATTATATCCCATTTTAATCTATTTGTTCTCTCTCTGGGTTACTGAGGTCTAAATGTGTTTATTCATCAACTACTTAAAGTCTATGTAGGCCTTTGTGAGAAGCATTTGGAGCCTGTAAAAATGAATAAGGCCCTTCCCCTTCACAAGATCCCAACCTGGAGGAAGAAGCAGGTGTATGACAAGATAGAATGAAATAAGGGCAAAGTAAAAGGAGGAAGGGGAGCTGTTTACTAAGGGCTGATGTATCAAGTCACTGGGCCTGATGCTGTGTAGGCATTTAACTCTTGCACTTACCATGAGGGGTGGGAACTGTTATCCATAGTCAATATATTTAAGAACCTGAGACTTAAAGAAATTGAGTTAATCTGTTATTATCCCCATTGTACAGAAGAAATTATCAAGACCTAGAAAGACGATAACTTTCTAAAAGTCAGTCACATACATGGAAGGTGCCAGAGTCCGGATTTGAACTTGGTTTTTCTGAAGTCAAGGCCAACCTTTCTATCTGTATGCCATATTGTTCATTGGAATGTTTCATTCTGCGTAAATGGCTTAGTGCTGAGTCCTGGAAGACATGGTAATTGAACTGGTCTTAAAGGTTGGCAAAATTCTGGTAATTAGGAAAAAGGGAAAAGAACTTCTAGGTGAAGGAAATGACAAAAGCGAAGATTTTCATTCAGGAAAGTGCAGGGTTTGTTCAGGGAGTGCAAGAAGATATGGTATGAGATGAAACTGGTTGGATTGTGGGGCCACTTGAATTCCCAGTGGGGCTATGTAGTGGTTGAGTACAGGCTTTGGAGTCAGATGGATCTGAGCTTGAACCCTGCCTTTCTTGAGCTGTGCACCCATGGGCCCAATATTGGACTTCTGTGTGCCTCAGTTTCCCCTTCTGTCAAATGGGAATGATAGTAATTTTATCTTGTAGAACTGGATAACATAAGAATAAAGCATGTAGACCCAACAATAAATGTTAGTCTCATTCTTATTAGGTATGTTCTGATGTTCTAGTTCTTCTAAATGGAGCACTTTTCCCTCTTTGCCCTCTGTTTCCAACAGATTGTCAAAAAACAAAGTTATGGAATCTCAAGGTTAAAACAGGCTGTGGGTGATGAGCTTTATGGCCCAATCATTAGCAAGAAGAGTAACACCATTCCTTGGGCTCTGAAGATGTTTGGTTTCTTGCCCACAGTGCCCTAGCTGCCAAAGATGCCTTGTTTTTCTAATCCTTTCCTGATGACCTATCAGAGCTGGGAGTGGCATTCTAGGGTCAGTATCTGAGAAATCTCAGCAAGTTTTTCTCCATAAGCTTTTTCTGAGCCCCCAGCAACTGCAGACCCCTCAATGAGGAGCCCCCAAGCTCTTTCTTTGCTGGATTCCTAAAGCCTCATGAAGATCGGCAATGCTCACTGTCCTTGGCTTCTCCTGAAAGTCTGGCCTCCCCACTTATAGGGTAAGCTTCATCCCTGCGATGACACAGGCAGGGCCCATCCTTTCCTCCAACTCAGCTTTTGAGTCCTTTCTATCTTTTTAAATTGGAATTTGTTCTTAACTGATTTTATGCTGGTATAATTTCTTCTATTCCATCTAAGTATATTTGCATCTTGGCCCCTCAGCTGCCACAACTGTTGATTGGACTTGGGACTCCAGAGGATTATCATCTATAACAGCCACTTGGACTTACTCCTGTTGTTCTCTATCCTTCATTCCAGAGTCTGGCTGCTGCAGCTCCTCAGGATGGCTGTGTACACTTCCCTTCTGCCCAGATGTTTTTCTTGTCTCAGATTTTTCCAACCAATGAATTACCACTTCTTCATTCCACCCTTCCTCTGCTACCACATTGCCAGTGACTCACATTGTCAGTGAAAGGATCCCATAAGTAGTTTTGGTAGCCACTCCCCTGCCTCCCACCTTACAGCCAAGATAGGGCTTACCCCAGCCTCTCTGCATTCTTGAACCCCTAGATAAGTTGTTCTGAACCAGACAAAGCCACTCTCTTGCTTACTGACCCAGTGATGGGCAACAAAAGCAATCACAATTTTTCCAATTTTTGAGCGGTGGCCATGTGTCAGGTGCTTTGCATGGTGATCTCTAATCCTATAACAACCTTTAAAATAGGCATTATCTTCATTTCACATAGGAGGCAGATGGAGGCTCAGGGAGGCCACAGAGACCTTCTAACCCATGCATGTGCCCTTGTACTTGATGATAGGATCCACACCATATTTGTCAGGCTCATTCTAAACTGACAGAGAACATTAACACTGTGACTTACCAAGAAATGGTGATCTCTTTGGCTGGTCTGTTCTAAATACTCCTTTAATTTTACTAACTAGAACTTTCTGGAGATTTCCTGACTATCTGTTGCCATTTCTGGGTAACTCCAGGTGTAGAAGGATGGCTGCTCTCAAGAGTCCATCTTCAGGGTCCTACGGTCATCCTCAGAATCTTCTCTTTATGTCTGAGTACAAAGGGATAGTGTGGATCTTCTGGGCTAGAGTCTTCATTTAATGAAAAATACTACAGAGTTAGTGTGGGAACAGGACCTACTCAAGATCACAGAGGCAATTGGTAGTTACATATTTAGGCTACATGTTTAATTCCTTAGAATGGAGACCTAAAAGAACAATACTGGAAATAAGATTATTTCTCTCTCTCATAACAGTTCATGCATAAGCTGCCTGCTTTTAGGGACTCAGATTCCTCATGTTCTATTGCTCTGCCTTCTTTTGGGTGTCACCCTTATTTCCATGGTGTAAGATGGCTCACTATTTGGTCTTTATTCCAGCCTGTGGGAAGGACAAGAAGGGAAGGATAGGATACAGCACTTTCTTCTAAGGATATGACCTAGAAGTTGTATATGGCACCTTTGTTTGTATCTGATTCACCAGAACATATTCACATGGTCACACCTAGCTGCAAGGGAGGCTAGGAAATACTGTCTTTACTCTAGAAGGTCATAGGTCCAGTTGAAGATTAGAGATTTTGTTACTACAGAATGGGGGAGATCAGATCTTAGGGGAGTGCTTATGGTTTCTGTTGCTGTGATAGAATGAGGATTAGAAACTGGTCATCCCACATAGCTTGGTGCCTCTCAACTGTAATCCTGTTCCTCATCACTTTCTCTCTCTTCTTTCTCAACCCATCTCAGAGATGATGCCATGAGACATGGATACCAAGGTGGGCCAGTGTTTTGGTATATTCTTTTAGGCTCTACATGTGGGCTAACTTTCATAGCTAATGACAAACCACTTGTCTTTGCACAAAAATTATAACTTTCACTTTCTGTGGAAATGTTGCTTCATTGCTAAAATACCATTATCTCTTTGAATAGTGAATAGCTTCACTATTTTCTTGTAAAAATTTGACTCCTCTCATCTATTCGAATTTGGTTTTTTAAAACAGAAATTTTTATTTATAATTTCTGTTAGAATGGTCTATGAATAACACCTTTAAAGATGATAGAAATAATGAGGAGGACAGAAGTGTTTATGGAGACCTTCCCTCTTCGGATTCATAATTCCATAACATATTGTTCCCAGAGGTCAATAACATTTTAGTGAAGGATATACCAGACTGTTTGGTTCCTGTATAGTGTTCTTAAATAGGAATTCAGATAATTCTCTCTCAACAACCAAAGCAGAAAAAATCAAATGGTATTTAAAAGAATGATTCTTTAAGGATCAGTTGATCAGTGCCATGCTTTCCAACCATTTAGGGTGGGTAGTTGTTCTCTGACACAGAGGCAAGCCCGGATAGAAGGGAAGTGGGGGATGGCTGTGCTAACAGTGTTTCCGAGGTTGGGATTAGTGGGCAATGATGAGTTGCTGCCAAAAGTCAGGCAAGCTGAACCCTTGAGGTTAAGGATAGTCAGAGGGGAAAACAGGAGTTGAAAACAGGAAGGCAATGTCTGGCCAAATCTGCAACAGAAAGCACAGCATGTGTAGTGGAAAAAGCAGACTTCCGATCACTTAGAGCTCTTTGACCTGAAGCAAGCCATTTCAGTCCCTAATCCTCATTTTTTTTCTTTGTCTGACAATTGGGCTAGAACCTATTCAAGTGGTATTAAGATCAGTTAGAGTTACTATATGACACATCTCTGGTACCCATTAGGTATTCAAGTAACAGCAGTGTCCTCCAAGGCTCTGGATAGCTGATTCACAGAAGGCTCAGCCCAAATCAGTGTCAGGACCCTGGATAGTTCCAGAGAGTCCGGTCTTTTTTTAAACCAGATTTATCAAGGCATAATTGACACACACACACACACACACACACACACACACACACACTTGTACATTTTTATTGTATATAATTTGATGAATTTGAATATATGCATACACCCCTAAAACCATCACCACAGTCAAAGTAAAAACATCCATTACTTCCAAAATTTTCCTTGTGTCTCCCCACTCAACTATTTTTTTATGGTAAGAACACTTAACATGTTATCTGTCCTCTTAGCAAAGTTTGTAAAATTTATTTTTAAATTATAGTGAACATACAATATTAGTTTCAGATGTACACTATAGCGATTAGACATTTATATACTTTACAAAGTGATTAGCATTGTAAGTCTAGTAACCATCTGTCCCCATACATAGTTGTTATGATATTATTGACTGTATTCTCAATGCTGAACATTATATTCTCATAACTTATTTTGTAACTGGAAGTTATATATGGAAGCAAATTGGGTATCCATTGATAAATGAATAGATAAACAAGATGCTGTGCACACACACAATGGAATATTACTCAGCTATGAAAAGAATTAAAATTTTCCATAACATGGACGGACCTACAGGGTATTATGCTAAGTGAAATAAGTCAGGTGGATTCCACTCATATGTGGAGTCTAACACCAAACAAGCAAATAAAACAGAAACAGACTCATAGATACAAGAACAAATTGAGAGTTTCTAGATGTGATGGGATGGATGATGGGCAAAAAAGTGAAAGGGGTTAAGAAGTCCTGATCTTTTGAAAAGGGTTGTGGATGACAGTGGATTATGCTAGAGAACACCGTGATTGCTGGGAAGACCTCAGATATTCATCTAGTCTTGCCAACAAATATGGGGAACGTTCTTTCTAATGGAGGTCCACAGAATGATTTAGTGAACTCCAATTTAAAAATATCCAATCACATAATGAAACAATATTCCCTTTTCATGTCTCTTAAGGAAGATGAAAGGTAGTGTAAGGTACTGGCTTATCATTTAATACCTCTCTCACACTTGCTACTTTTGCTATTGAACAAAGGGAAAACAGTATAGACTGAGTGCCTTTGGCTAGAATTGAATCACATTTTATTTTTGATGTATTTATTTTTGCATTTACCTTCTATTTATGGTAAAAAAATAATGGTTTTCTCTTCATTGTGTTAACATTTTTTCTTATTACACATATTTATTTAATGTAAGAAAGCATATTGATATATAGAAAATATGAAGTAAATAATACAAACGTGATTAATGTATATCCCCCCAAAAAATAAAATTAAATTAAAAAGTTGGGAAAATGGTACAAGAGGGATTAAAGTTTGAATTAGTTTTCTCCTGCCTCTTGGTAAATCGTAAAATACCCACCCAGAGAGGGTAAGTAACTTGCCCAAGCTGTCTAGCACATTGGATCTCCTGACCTTGATGTCCTGAATTCTTGCCCCCACCACCCTGCTTTCCTGATGCCTTTTGAATAACACTCAGCTTTCCAGTTGACCCCGTTATCATGGAAAACCCAGGGAGGGGCAGACCTTCTGAAATTTTTGTGGTATTCCCAAGGATCAGACAATCTCCTGCTATGAAATAAATAGCTGTCTCCTGGAAGTAGGGGAAAACACCCTACAATTCCAGTATTGGAATGCAAATGAGCAATTAGACTCAATTAAAACAGGATACAGTATAATTACCACCAGTTGTGCTAACCTTTATATTCAGAAGGTCTTGACCCACTGAAAGAAAATTTAACAATAGTAAAAAACCCTTTCCTAACAAAGGGGTGTACTCTGAGCAAGAGCCTCATTTCAGGAGCCTGAGAGGTCTGACAGATTATACCCTCCTTCCTCCACGCCCACCTGGGTCTGAGCCACCACTGGCAAAGACCAGGAACAGCCAGGCTTGATGTACCTTGTCATTGACCTTATTGTGCCTATCACCAAACACTGCAATTTAGCATAATGCCTGAGCCCTGCTTGGCTCTTCTAGACAAATCTTGGGATAGGACCTCAGATGTTTTGAAAGAGACACTGAACTTTGCTGAGAAACATCTTGCAGCTGAAGTTTCTTGCCCTCAGTATCTGAACTGCCCTTTAATTTAAAACCATATCTCTTCTGATTTCCTTATAAACACTCCTCTTAAAATCTGATTCAATTTTATGCATCTTGTTTTATGTGGATTCAACATTTCTTATAGACAAAGCAAGAAATGGTGTTCTGAAGACCTGTATTCTAACCTCAGAGTTCCAAGTCTCAGCCTGCCTACTTGTTTATCCTTCCAATGAATACTTACTGAGCACATTTTATGTGCCACTTACTGTCCTGGGTGCAGCAGACAAAGTGAAAGACAAAACACTCTTTCCTTGTCGAGCTTATGTTAGAAATCTTGAACTTACAAGGCAATAAAACAGCTGGAGGAAAATAACTGTAGTGCTGTGAGGATGCTGAAATGACTGGGGGATGACTGCATGATAAGGGTCAAGGAGGATGTGATGCTTCAGTCTCTTAACAACATTTGGGCAGATGGTATGTGTTATAGGTAAAAGGTGAAACTGAGATACTGCTAATTGACTACTCTGGGCCTCTGCTGCCTGATGTGTAAAGTAGATAAGACACTGAAGTGACAACTGGAAGGCAGAGTCCCTGACTTTAAGAAGTCCTTAGCCTTGTGAGGATTCAGATGCACCCAGGGCTAACATTGTGTGTACCCCAAGATCTGGGGGTGGACATTATGGACAAAGGGAGGCCTGAAGGAGCTTCCCAACTCAAGGAACCTGTCTGGCACAGTGGAGAGCAGAGTGGGTGGGGAATAGTGAAGACTGGTCAAGCCTCACAACAAGTCTGGGCAGAGCCAGGATTGGAACCCAAGGGTCACCTGATGCAGAGTCCAACCCTTTGCCCTATATACTACAACCTTGGATGTGGGGCCAGTGGGGGAAGACTCAGAGAAGCAGGAAGACACATCACAGATATTTGTATTTGAAACCTGAGCCACAATGTGCACAGCATTGCGTTGTCACATGATAGAGAATAAAGTTGGTGAAGGGCCCCGATGATGGGGATGAAGAATGAGTATAATAACTTCAGAATATAGTCAGAGATCAAGTAGGGAATATGGAAGAAGCTGAGGAAAGAGATGAGACTGACTCCAGCTTGAGCACCTGGTGGACAACATGGAGATTCCCAAACATCTCAAGGAATAGTGCCCTTCTATGTCCTTTTCCATATCTCTAGCTAATTCTACATCTTTTCTGCCTTACTCAACCTCTCCTATTCCTACTTATCCTTGGGACCCAGCTCCAACCCTACTGTCAGCCAGAACGCTGAATCCCTTCACAAGGATCCTTCAGCCTGTCTCTCCAGCATCCCTTTTAGTTTCATGTGAGTATCTTGCATCACACATTCAACAGTTCTTTCCTAATTACAACACCTGTGTCTTACAATTCTGAAGACAAGGACAAAGGACCAACAGGGGACTGTGAATGCATAAATAAAAAATGGATGAGGTAAAAAGTAATCAAGAGTGCGTTTCTTCCCAGCTGATTATGGGGGCTGCCTGGAGTCCTGTGTGGAGGGTTCTGAGGCTGCATCCAGGCTTAGCTGCAAAGAGTTTTGTGATCAATTAGTGATGTCTGCAATGAACACAAGAAGGATGTGGCAGCATGCATGCGATTTATGTGCAATCTCTTAATGACAAGATTTGTATTGTTTGGACAGTCTACAGTTGTTCTCAGGAAAAATCAAAGATGATGTCCAAGTGTCTGGTATGGCTGAGGGTAGAAACAAGTTAGAAAGGGCTTTTAGTTTAGGAGAGTATGAACCAGTGACAGATATAGGCTGTCTTCTTTGTTGCGTTTTCAACTTTTATATCCCTCTCCATTTGTGTGTATTATATCTCGATGCCCCTAAACCCACTTTTCTTTCTTGACTCAAGGCTCTCAAACCCCAACTTAGAAAACAATTTTTCTAGCTAATGCATGCCAGCCAGTGGTTTCATTTTAGCAGCCTAACTTGTCTGCACTGTGGTCTTTGGGCAATTCATTTGCATATTTTATTTCCCTTATAGTTTTATAAAAGTATTGTACAAATGAAGTTGTGCCTATCTGGAGGGAGTATAGTCCTAAATGTAATGTAGAAGCAGAGCATTCATTTAGAACTCTAAACAATGGAACTGCTTCAAAATAATCAACAGTCATTTAATAAATTATACCACCGTGGTCACTGAGGAACAGTCTGCTATATATATTGCCAGGGGCATGATGAGGATATATTTGGCTAGGGTGTCGGTGACCTCTTAGTGACACACCCTAGTTACCTGGTCTACTCAAAACAGACTGGGTGGAGCATGACCAAAAAGTTTAGTCACATCAAAGTGGTTCCACAGATGATAGACAAATTTCTATTTTTTTCAGTTGTCTTTATGTTATACATGGTATAGTTCTTTTCTGTTAAGTTTTGTCAGCATTAGGGGTTAAGATAGTTAAACTCCAGATATATCATTAATCAGGTCCAGGGCACTCTGGATCATTTTTCTGCCATAGAAAAGACAAAAGTAGAAATTATTCAATAAAAGTAATAGATTGTATCACCACATATTTGACCCTTTTACCTCATCTCCCCTCTCCCCTCTGGTAACTACTAGTCTTTTGTCCATGTTCATGAGTCTATTTGTCCGTCCTATTTGTTTGTTGCTTTTGGGTTTATATCCCACATATAAATGATATCATGTGGTTTCCAACTTTTCTGTCTGGCTTATTTTGCTTAGCATGATTATTTCAAGGTTCATCCATGCTGTCGCAAATGGCAATATTTCATCTCCTAAAGAAATTTCACTATGCACAGTGAACTCACATGCAATATATATATATGCCTTACTGTTGAATTGTACACCTGAAACTTACTGGATTTCAATAACCAATGTCACCATAAAAAAAAAAAGCAATAGATTTTAAGCCTGACTTTTCATAGACTTAAGCTGATTGCCTGGGGGATCTATTTTGAGGAAAGACAATTAAGGATTTACATGAAATGCAGAATATCTTTTAGAGACTGTGCCTACAAAGCTAAAGAAGACAGATTTTATAGCACTATTAGCTCTCTGGTCAGGAACCATCAACCCTATTGACTGCTGGCTTCTAATTTATTATTCTTAATATCAACTGTTGGTCTTTTATTGGTAGGTATTTGACTTGCATTCATCTTTTCTAGATTATATTATATATGATGGTGAGAGATTGTTTTACTGATTACATGACATGTAAATTGAGCAGATGGTTGATTTGGAAACAAGGATGCTGCATTGGCTGTGAATGAGCTGAGGATGATGCCATTGTTTTAAGTTAGGGACAGTGGATGAAATAATCCAGCCTTCCAGCCTGTATTGGCAGCACCTATCAACACCACCCCATGAGGATTCTTATTTCCTATTTTTGAGGACTGAGTTTAAATCACCATCTTGTTACTTAGCAACCAAATGACTAGTGTTTCTATTTGTATAGTCTCTTACTTTTTAGTTTGTAGTTTAAGTGCAAAGAAGTAGTAGTGGATTGTTTTGTAGTCTTTCTATCTCTTTGATACCTCTGATATGTATTTTACTATTCTTCAATAAAATAATAGGACATTTAAGACAAAAAAATGTTATATAGAATACTGTATTTAGTGTTTCTATTTCAGTCTTCCTATGGTGTTAATTTATATGAAAATAAAGTGAATAATAATAGAAAAAATTCTAGAGGAAATGCTATATAAGTGTAGCCATTTCTTTTGTTATATGTAAAGTGCCTAGCATGTAATAGGAATTTTATTTGTTCTTTTCTTCCTTCTATTTCTATTTCCCATATTCCAAACTGATTCTTATCTTTTACAGGCCAACACTTGGGTCACCTCCTTGGAGAAACCCTCCCTGACCACCTTCTTTAGTTAGCTACTCTCTTCTCTGTGCTCCAACATCCTTTGCATTCCCTTGATTACATAATGCATTATCTGCCTATTTGCATGTTCATCTTTCTACCAGTGGGGAAACCTCTTGAAAAAGAAAATTCTATCCTGTGACTCATTCTTATTTGTATATTCCAGATTCTAGCTCAGTCCTTGGTATATAGGAATATTTTTGGTATGTGAGTAGGTAGGCGGGTAAATGAGTAAATGAATAGATGAATGAATAGAGTGAAAGTTCTGTACCACTGGCAAAAGAAAGCCTAGATTGGAAAGGAGTGAGAGACTACACTAGCGTTGGGGGAATTAAGATAGTAGGTCTTAGAGCACAGGTTCTTTATCTGGGGAATCAGAATCTCTGAACTATCCAAAAGCTTGCACACATATCTATGTCTATGCACTCTTGGGGGAAGGAGGAAAGAGTCCATAGCTGTCATCAGAGTCTCAGATGTATCTGTGGCCCCCAGGAGTTGATAAGTTGCTGATCTAAACAGATACAACAGGCAGGCCCCACTGAGAAGAGAGTTTATGACAAAGGAGAAAAAAATTAGAATTAGAGGGGGCACTGTGTCCTGCAGGGACCTCAGGGGGAAGCATGGCCCCTAGGACAGGAACTCCCTATAGTCTGTGAATGTATTGCCCTGTCCTTCTAAGCACCTCTTTGTGAGGAAGCTCAGAGAAGATTTTTTTCTTCCATTGTCATCATTCTTACACTGAATCCATAGGCTGAAAGGGCCTCTCAGGTTCACTGGTTCTAGTTACATGCCTCCAAGCAGACCACACTGAAATGATTCCAGGCAAACACTGAGTCTTTCCTGCCCCACATAGCTCACCCTTCCCTTTTCTGTCTTTTCCTGTCCTATCTTTTCCTTGGCTATGAAAACCTGATTATCATTAAGAGCAGTGGTTTTCAAAAAGGTCGATCTTGGCCTATTGGTGAATTATGCTGTGAACTCAAAGAGTCATTATCAGCTTTAAAAAAATGAAATAAAGTATGACATACAGATGAAATAGAGTATGATAGGAAATATTGAGTGTGTCACAAATGTAAAAATGACTATGAATTTGTGAAACGTCCTCTTTCAGCTCAGTGTATACAGGGTTGTGATATGTATGTTTCTTTATGTAGGTTGTCATCAAAAATATTTGAAAATCAGTGATATCAGACATCATTGTAGGCACTCAATAGGTACTTATTGAAAGACCCAGCTCTTAAGGGGATGGTGGCAAGAGAGGAGGTGGGAGACTAGTTTGTTAAGAGTTCACTTCTTATGGTAGCACTGGGAAGCCCTTTTCTCCTAGCTGGACAATAGGGGCCTGCCACATTACCCACCACTGTCACCCCTTCTTTATTCTTGTCTCTCCTCTCCTGGGCAGGTTGTATACGTCACTGCAACATTCCCCTATGTCATGCTTCTGATCCTCCTGATCCGAGGGGTCACGTTGCCTGGGGCCTCTGAAGGTATCAAGTTCTACCTGTACCCCGACCTCTCCCGGCTCTCCGACCCACAGGTAAGAGTCATTGGTTCAGTGCACAATTGCCTGCCACTATTGAGAAGCCTTCTGCAGGCCCCTAATGCCAGCCACAGGGGCTCAATGGCAATTGAAAGCTTATAGCACCCTTCTCAGAAGTATAATTTTTAATGCACAAATTAAATACATAGTAAATTAAATATATTGAGCTACAACCACCAAAACATTAAAAAATACAAATATGTGATGTAATAAAAATGTGCTACTTTACCAGTACATTAAATAGCAGGATCCAGCAACAGGTCCAATAATTATCACAATTTCAAAGCAGTGATGGCAGTAAATGATATTAGGAGGTATCTCTACTGCGAAAGGAAAATATCTGGGATTTCTACTGCTGACATTACTGTGATTTGTTGCCTGCAGTCGTAACTGAAGGAAATGCTAAATTTCAAATAGAGATTACTGAAAATAAAATCATACCTTTTCCCCCCACCCAAGATCACAGATCTCAACAGCTATGCATCTCAGTGAGAGAAACTGGATCTTTGCTGGTGATTGATTTTCTTTGTGGGGGTAACTCATAGAAAGAAGTAGTTGGTGATAACTATGGCCTGTTAGTTCTCTTTGGTAACGCATTGGCTGTTCTGAATAGTGGGTAATAAATGTTAATGCCTGAGTACATGGCGCTGTGCCTGGTGTATTTAGATGAGAGATGAAAATAGAGCATCTTATGGCCCAGGAGTTGTAACCTCTACTACTTGTTAGTAGCTTTTGAGTCTCAGGGAATAGTACCTTTTAGAGGTCCCCAGATAATTTCAATGTGTGAAATAATGTGCTCAAAGGTATTTGTGTGAAGAGACACCTGTTTTTCTATTAAAACAAACATAGATAGATCATGCAGTGGAATTTGCAATCTGCATTCAGTAGAACATGAGACTTACAAGAAATTTCAGATTTGTAGTCTGTGCCGTCAAGCCTGCTGTGAGGAGAACTTGGATGAAAATGTTTATGGAGTGCTGGTTAGTGCAACTCAGATATACCTCATTATGGTGCATTAATGTATAGGTGGAGTGGCGATGTGCGCTCATTTCTGTCTCAGTCTGCTGTGCCAGGCTCAGGGTACCACCAGGAATCTGACAGCAGCATCCTGAACTGCAGGCAGAATCCCTACGAAGAAGGAAATTAGTTCCTGACTGTTGATCTTACCCACTCCAACCTCTGATGGCACAGGCTCAGTTGGAGAAGTGCTTTTGGAAAATGTATTTCCAAATTCACCGGTCTGTGAATTAGATCCACAAATTCTGCCTTAACCCAGGACAGATTTCCTATTTTTCTTTGCTCATAGGCTTCCTTATCCTAGTCCTCAAGTTCAGTCAAGGTCTCAAGTATCACCCAGTTTCCACACCTGGCTGATCATCAGAACACTGGGAACATGTTAAAATGCAGATTCCAGGCCCCACTCTTGGAGATTCAGTTTTGGGGATCTGAGATGGCACCTGGGTGTCATTATTATTAAGAAATTTCAGAGGGGATTCTGATGATCAGAAAATTTTAGTAAACCCAGTCGATACCTTTGACCTTAAAGCCCTACACATATACCATGTGCACATACAAACACATACCACCCACACCCAGAACAAAGGTGAAGCCAGGAGTTCATCATTCAGATTGTCTGCCATAAGTATCCTACCATCTCTTTCCTTTTGGGGCCTCAGTTCCCAAGCCAGTTCTTACCTGCCAAGGCTGTTCTAGGAAAAGTGTCCCTCCACATACACACGTATTCAGTGATGCATAAGAAGGGCTCACAGGACTCAGAAGCGGTTACACTCTTGGATGTTGTTTATTTCTATCATCAGTGAGAAAAACACACATTAGGTGGAGCCTGGAAGGATTCACATGTAGGCTGCCTGTGTTCTCCTGCTGGGAGGAGCTGCACAGAACTTTTTCCAGCATCAAAACGCAACAGCATGTGGGCAGTGTTTCTGCCTACAGAGGCCTGCTTGAGACTCAGAGTCCAGGTTTTTAATGGCAATGTTTTACTAAGTACAAAGATACTTTCTGCCTGCATGATCAATCAGAATTCTAGACTCTCAGAAGAAAAGTAGGTATTCACCATAAATCACATTGCTGTACAAACAGTCCAGGCAGGCTGGTACAGCAGAATTCAGTGTCCCAGCACAACCAAATTACTTAGTACCATAGGGAACATCTTAGCCAAGTTCCCAGACACCAGTCAAGAGAAAGTCCTGCAAACAGGTCCTACTGGAGGGAAACATCATGCCTGTTATGGTGACTCTTTCCTGTATACCTGCAAAACACAAAATATTTACTATCTGGCCTTTTATGGAAAGAGGTAGAGAACCCTCAGATGCCTGTGAGGGGCTAGTTGATGGGTTCTGAACCCTACCTGACCTCCCCACCTCCATCTGTGTTACTCTCTGCTTCCTCTGCCACCAGCCTGGTCCAGGTCACCACCATCCCCTATTTGACAAACTATAATGGTCTCCTTATTGGACTTCCAGAAATAGCTCTTGACACCTCTAAGCCACTCCCCACCAAGCAGCAAAGTGATTTTTTTTTGAAATATAAATCTGATGAGCACCTCTTTGCTTAAATTCCTCCTGTGATTTCCTATGGTCTTTGGAATAAGATTCAAATGGTGGGGCTTCCAACATCTCTCAGAAGCTGCCTTCTTGCTGCATCACTTGTCACTATCTGTCTATTTCAGTTCATTATGGATATTGGCCTCCTTTCTTCCTCAGGGCCTTTGCACATGCTGTTTCTCTGCTGAGAACACTCCATTCTTCCTCAGACTTTCCCTCCCTACCTTTTCTAACTAACATCCACTTATCCTTTAGGATTCAGTTTAAACATCACTTTGCCAGACAAATATTTCCCGATTGTCAACCACGTGCCCTCCAGTATTCTGTACTTATTTTCCAAAGCACTTACCATGTTTGCGGTGAATTATTTATAAAATTATTATATGTAAGCATTACATATATGACTTGTTTGTTTAATGTCCATTTATTCGTTATACAGATATTTCCTGAGTACCTACTAAAGATTAGTATGGGCGCTGGGCATATAGCAGTAGACAGTGACAAAACAGTGATACCTGTCTCATGGGGTTTATATTCTAGTTGGGGGGAAAGGCAGTAAACAAAGTTAAATAGTAAAGCACACAATCCATTACACGGTGACTGGGACCATGTAGACAAATATGGTAGCAGAGAAAGAGTGCTGCGGGAGAGATCTGCAATTTCCAACAGGATGTCCAGGGAGACCTCACTGAGAAAGCAGCTTAGAAGCAGGGTCTATATCTGCTTAGCCCACCACTGTGTCCCCAGTACCTGGCTAACTTAGAGCCTGGTACATAGTAGGTGCTCAAAAAAATGTTTGATGAATGAATATAAGAACCAGAGCTATTTTGATTTTTGGAGAAAGGTTATGTTGCTTTAGCAAAATGTCTAAAAACCTTCAACTCACCAGATCTGTGAGCTGTACTAATTTTTTATCCTTTTTCAGTGGTGGCAAGGAAATGTATGTATGTGTGTACATATGTGTGTGTCTACAAAAGCAACAGTGATATCTGATTTTCTGGGGCAGAGATAAGGATAGTGACCCCAAAGGGAGAGGAAAACTAGACTCTGTGTAGCTGGTGTTTTTTGTAAGCTGTAGTGTGTTGCAAGAAGAGCCTAGAATGGCTGGAAAAGGAAGTGAGAGCAGTCTTAAGCCTGCTTTCAATCTGTTCTGGGGCCTGAAAGGCTGGTGGCAGGGTGCATGGTCATGCTGAATCTGAGGATGGGTCTTGACAGCTCCTCAAACTTTGGAGGCAGATGCATCACACAAAATTTGTCTCAGTGTGCTAAGGGAAGGCAGCCTGAGAACAGGTCAGTAGAATCAAAGTACCCCAGCTAGAATGTCCACTTGACAGAGAGATTCAGGTCAGAGAGTTTGACCTTCTTACCTGAGGCCACATAGCAACTTAGCAACCCAATTAAAACTTAGGGTTCCTGGGTTCTGGGTGAGAGAACTCCTAAATGAAGGAAGGTTAGGGGTCTTAAGAAGAAAACAACAGATCCAGACCACCAAGTTCCAGTAGTTCCCATTTGTGCATACCCTAGACCATGAGAAGCAAGAGGGCACAGGTTTTAATTCCTGCACTCCCATTACTAGTGGTGTGGCCTCAAGCAAGGCCCCTTACCTCTCTATGGCCAAGTCCCTGCTTCCTCAGAATGAGGATCACAGGTTGTACTTGCCCACCTCATCAGATGGCTATGAATGTCAAGTGTGAGGACCCAGTTGATAGAGGAACTTCTTTTTCCTTTTATAGCTACATATTTATTTTAATATGCATGAAGAAAAAAACCAGGACATCAACCACATCAAAACCATAGTTATAATTGTTTGGGATACAACAAGGACTGGAAAAGCATCCCTGGATAGTGTTAGGATTTCAGGTAGCCACATGGTCCTGCTGGATTCAACTGAGGCACGGCTCTCAAAGTTAGAGAAAATAGGTCAGAAGAACTGCCAGCTGGAAATATTTTATCAGGAGGTCAGTAAAAGGCCTGGTCTTATGTCTCTTGGTAGTGTTCTTTATTTAACAAGTCCAGATCTTTTTTTTTTCTTGAATAATCATCCTGACTTAGTTTCCCATTTGTACTTAAAATTGTACCAAGGAGGAAGATTCCCAGAAAACTTTCATTGGCCTGGTGGTTTGGCTGGTCTGGGAGTGTGAACACCCTACTTTCTTAGGAATGATCTAAAAGCTGCAGTGTTCAGATCTTCCTCTGCTAGGAGGGACTAAAGTGTTGATTCTGAAGACACCACAGGTGGAGAGATAGAAAGGCGAGATGATTAGGGTGAAATGAGCCCTACAGAGGTCAGAGGGCTGGTCTGAGGCTGACTCCAGGACATATTCATATTTCCTGCCTTTGAGCCCCATTGATCCCCTGGGCTGCTCCATCCCATCCCTGGGGGTTTAGGGGTAGTCTCTGGTGGACTGAGGACCAGCAGGGGGTGAAATGAGCATTTCTTGGGAATCCTCTCTAGTCTGCGGACTCCATCAGGACAGGGATCCTGACAGTCCTGTGTACCACTCGTCTGTCACCAGAGCCTAGCTAAGTGATTCCTTTGTTTATTACACTAATATTCATTGCATGGGCACATGTGCAGGGCACACAGTGTGTATAATGAATAAGACCTTCCCTTCTCCCCAAAGATCCCACAGTCTGGTAGAAAAGTCCAGAGTGTCACCTCTCCTCACCTCAATTTCTCTCCCTTTAAGAAGAGGGAAGTGGGGTTGGATGAGATCAGAGCTTCTCATTTTTCCTTTTGATCTTTTGAGAAGAATGAAGTTATTGGTAATGGTCCTTGTGCCAAAACCTACCAAGAACTCAAGCCCTTTACACATATGAGCAGATATAAAGTAACTACATTCATGCCACCATTTTCCCTCTCACTTTCTCAGGGGCTTACTTGGCTGGGGGCCTCAGGGAAGGGCTGATAACTGATGCTGCAGGCATTAGACAGAACCCCTAAATTGCCTTATCTCTCCTGTAGCCTGAAGGCCCAGCTGAGTTCTGGGGCTCCAGTAATAGATGTGCAGGTTGCATGTTACCATCAGAATTTTACTTCTCTGCAAACGTGTCTGTGATGTCTGGGGCCTGGGGTGGGAGGGCTGGTGCCTGTGCAAGCCATCACGGGGAGGAGAAGCAATGACCCATAATAGGAAGACAGTCCTCCGGGGTGCTTTCCTGCCCCATGAAATGTTCTTCTTGCCACATCCCAAACAGAGTGATAAGGAGCTCCATGTAGCCCTGTAGCCTCTCTAGGAACCAGGATCTCCATTCCAGTCCTGGCCCCTGCTCCCTTTTCCTATTGCTTACAAGGGGCTCAGACATGCATATTTGCTGGTCATTCACATTTCTGAAAGGACACAGGGTGCCTGACTGATGCAAAGTTCCTGGGGCCTTAGACAAGGGAACATTTCCTTTGAGGGGCCCTCACTGGGCTTATGCAACAGGGATTCCATTGAAAGCTAAGTGTTGAGCTGGAGGATGGGTGCATACCTAGTGACCCCCTCCTCCCATTTCCATAACCAGTGAGGCCAGAAAACTTCAGAAGGTGGGTAACGACAACTGTGAGGGGCCAGGGAGCTGAGGAGAATACCTTCCTCATGAGACACACACACACACACACACACACACACACACACACACACACACACACACACACGTGTATATGTATGAGGTCGAGAGAGAGAGCCATGAAAGTTGTGTTAAGTTAAAGGGCTGTACTCCCTACTGTTGTAGTCTCTAGGGGTGCTTCTTGATCACACCTCTTCTATCCCCCACACATCCTGTCCACCTTCCCAGCTTTAGTTTTCTCTGTGACATTTGGCAGTATCTCAGACACTGTTCATTGTATCAGTCCTCCCACTCACTAGAATATAAGCCTAAAGAGGGCAGAAAATTGGTCTATTGCATTTACTGTTAGATCTCCAGCCCCTAGAACTGTGCCTTCCAACTGTAAGAGCTCAGAACATATTTTTTGAATGAATGAATGAAGGAAGGAAGGACAATTTATGGCAAAACCTATGTGATTTTACATTTTGGTGGCATAGCATATACTACAGTTGTGGGTTTGCTCTCCAGAGAAAGGGGTTTTCAGTATTGTGGCTTCTGTTGTTGAGGAAAGGAAATGTGAGTCACTCTATTGCCATTGACCAGCTGGGTGGCCTTCAGCCTGTCCGTTTATCTCTGGGCTCAGGGCTCTCTCACCTGACTGTTGGAATACAAATATCTACCTCACAGGTAACAAGTGTGCACATGAATGCAAAAGCTCTTCTAGTCCTCATTTTTGGTGCCCAGCTAGAGCCTGGCATGCAGTTGAGCTCCAGGAACACTGGTGGTCGTCCTCATTTTGCCTCCATGTCTCTGGCACTGGGTAGGAGGCATCAGGGCCCCATAACCCAAGGGGGAGTCTTTGAACTCGGAACCGAGTGCCTTTATTGTGGATCCAGTAAATTAAGTTTCTCATCAAGAACTTGAAGCAACACAGCAGCTCGCCTTCTTTGTCTCCTGGCAATGTGCATTCTGTGGTCCTTTATAACTTTCTAAACATCTGTTTGTCTTCACTGTCAGCCCTGTGTTCTCTCTGAAGTGTGAAGTGCTTCCACTCAATTTTATTTTTCTTCCCTCAAATTTTTTATTTTCTGTCTTTTCAGTCTTTGGGGAGTGGAGGGGCTCTTGCAGAAAAACACTTTTTTTCCCCTGCCCCAGATTCCTGCCACTCTTACTTGTCATTGTGTTTCGAGTGTGTGTTTTCAGGGCAAGAACAGAAAGGCCTGTCATGGATCCAAATCGCAGGGTCTTGCTTTCCCAGGGTGTGCACATGTTCCTCAAGTCAGCCTTCCTTATGGAGGGAACTAGAGCCTGCAACTAAGCTGTCCAAATTCTGGGGATGGAGTTGAAGGATGCCCAGACAGTGAGAGCACCTCAGAACACTAAATCTCCCTAATCTCCCCACCCCTAAGGAGGACAAATCAGGAAAAACAAAACCCCCATGGGTTAAAACCCTACCTGATAAACCTGTGGAATTGCTGCCACCTGGTGGCAGTGTACTCTGATTCGAGGCAAAGGGCCCAAGAAAAAACATGGGCTTCTTGGCTGTTGGACTTTCAAATTAAAATGTACAAAATTGACATCGACTTAGAGGCATTGGATATGTTTTTGAAAATATTGGAAATCTCAATGACATGGAGACTGCCCCCTGGGACTAAAACCCCGCCTTAAGATTTTTTTTTTATTTGATTCTGGGTTAGGGTCACTGTCACACCAGCATTGCTTTATTGTCTATTTAGTACCAGGCACTGGGGTTGCAGAGTCAGGTCACATATGGTTCTTCAAGGAGATGACAGTCTCTTGGGAGTGATAACAGTGATGCAGGGTGGTGCTGGGTTAGACTTCACATGACACAATTATGCTCCTTCTGCTCAAGGGTTAGAGATGCGTTACTAATATAACATCAGGCACCCTTAAAGGTAGTGAAAGTGTCTTTTTTTTCTTGACTGCTTAAAATTCCTTAAGAGTTGCCTGTCTGTGGAATCAGAAATTCTATACACTCTAGTGAGATTCCGTGCATCGCTGGGGCACCTCATTAAATTCTTTCAGCCACAAGTTTATTCAAGGTGAAGTTTTGTGATTTTTATTCTCAGCAGTTTCAGCAGCACCGTCTCAACCTGCAGTAATGGTGGTTGAAGAGGGGCTTGATAAGTGTAGTAACACTAGTTATCATTTCTTGACGGCTGGCTCTATGTCAGATACTGTGCTTTATAAATTCATCATGTAATTTGTCTAATTCATTCAATCAGCAAATAGTCAGTTATTGAAAATTATTATGTTCTAGATTCAGGGATTAAGTGCTATATAATTAAATTCTCATGGCCAATAAGATAAGTTCATAAGGTTCTATGACTATGAGAACAGCCCTATCTAATAGGTGCTGAGAATTTTAAAACCTATATTCTAAAGTTTTTACGAATGAAGGAACTGAGGCTCTGAGAAGTTAAAGTACTTGCTTCATGCTTGCACAGGTAGCCCTTGAACCAGGTGAGTCTGACTCAGTCATGTAAAGGATACAGTGCTGAAACTCTCCATCATATCTGATTTTTCTGGGCTCGCTCTGGCTCTGGCTCTGGCTCTGCCCAACCCTGGGCTGCCAATTCTGGCTGTGGAGTCTTGGAGCATCCCAGAACTACATAACTGCTTTGGAAGAATCCTAGAATCTCAGTAATGGGCTGGTTTAGTCCCCACCCAGTGTAGGAATCACCTCTGTAGTGACCTGGTCAGCTGCTGATTGGCCTCTCCTGTGACAGGGAAGCTCCTCACCTCCACTTTGGGACAGTTCTCTACTAGTTTCCAATGTTGAGACATTTATTTATTCTTTCATTTGCTTATTCTTTCTTGACTTATCTGCTCTAATTCGTCAATCCCCCACTTTGAGAACATCCAAGGTAGTATCCACACACTAATTTAAATGGAGCTTAAACAACTGAGGTACAAGGCAGTTTCATCTGAGTAAGTAGAATAGCCCCCAAGATGGGCTTCACCCTTCAAGGTGGGGCTCTTACTCACCACTAATCCCTTCCTCACACAGAGGAGCTTTGAAAATGAATCCCTGTTTGTGTGTCTTCCTGCTGCAGTTCTTTGAATGTATTTCCTTTAACACACACACACACACACACACACACACACACACACACAAACGTATAATAGCTACTTTAAAGTTTTTGACAAATTTAATGTTTTCTTTAATCTATGAACCATATTTTTCTGGTGGTTTTGTTATGTTTTTTGTTTGTTTTTATCTCTGGTGTTTTTGGTTGTATACTGTGGATTGTGATTAAACATTGGAGACATTATATTGCAGACAGTCTGGTTCTGTTATCTTCCTCTGAAGAGTGTTGGTTTTTATTTTAATAAGTAGTTCAATTACTGGTCGATCATATTATATAGGTTCCATGTATGTCTTTTTAGTGCAGGTAGGTCTGTGGAGATCCCAATGTGTTTTCCAAGCTCCTGTAACTTAATAAGACTCAATAGGACTTAATAGAATTCTAATCTCTGTCACCCCTGTGGGTCTTGTCTCAACTTGGCTTTAGGCTTTAAAATTTTTATTTGGCATACAACATTATATTAGTTTCAAGTGTACAACATATTGATTAAACACTTTTAAAACTTTATCAGGATGGGTCCAGAGTAGTTCTTACTCTAGAGTAATGGTTCAAGAGACATTTGGTAATGTTTGGGAACAGTTTTGATTGTCACAACTTGGGGTGGGGGACTGCTGGCATCTAGTGAGTAGAGGCCAGGGATGCTGCTAAACATCTCACAATGTACAGGACAGCCCCACAACAAAGACTCATTCAGCCCAAAATATCTATAGTGCCAAGTGGAGAAACCCTGACCTAGGGTATGATCCCTTCTCCTAAGGGGAGGTCTTTCCATGTCTTAGCCAAGTACCAAGGGTGAATATTTGGTGTTGACTGGGTCTGTCTACATTAGCAGGTTGGGAGCCCCAGTCCCCTTGCACTACTCTTTCTCTGGCAGTATCCAGCCTCTGGTGTCTCTGCTACACTCTCAACTCCAAATATATAGCAAAATCTTGGGTGGCGTCACCTGGATGTTTACAGCCCAGCCATTAGCCAGAGTCTTGCAGGGGATCTCGAGCGGACATCTCTGGGCCCCACTCTCTGCACAGCTCCCCCTTTCTGGTGTCCAGCTATTTCAGCTTTTACACTCTGGCCCTGCCCCCTCAGCTTAGTGAGACTATGTGTTCTGTGTGTGTTCTGTTTGGACTCCAGCTCTTGTCCCTAGGCAGAGGGCTGGGCAAATCTCCCTTGGAGGTCCGCATCTCTCAGGCATAGCAGTCTTCCCTTGCGTGTTATCCACTACCTGAAAACAGTTGCCTACTGTATTTTGTATGCTTTCATAGTTACTTATGGCAGAAGGACCATTCTTTTACCATCACTCAGTCATAACCAGAAGCAGAAGTCTGATTCTTTGCAACTGTTCCCCTCCACCCGCCACAAGCAGCTTCTTACACTAGGATTAAAATCCAGACTGTTCAGTCAAGGGAGCCCTCTGTGGCCTGATCTCATCTCTCAAGCAGCCCTCAGCATCCCAGGCTCTTTCCTGACATAGGCCCTGTGTATCTAGATCACTGTTCCCTCAGATATCCCCATGGTTAGCTCCCTCTCACCCTGCAGGTTTTGGCTCCAAAGTCAGGTCATCTCTCACCAGCTGAGCTCAAATGTCCCTATTAAACTCCAAGACTTTAACCAAGCACCTGTTTTATTTCATTCATGGAGCCAATGGCTGTCTGAAACAATCTTGTATTCATTTGTTGATATGCTTACTGTTATTCTCCCCCAGTTAGAATGTCAGCTTCATATAAGCAAAGAACATATTTGTCTTGTCCATTGTGGACTCCTTTGTACCTGGTACAGAGTCTGGCACATGTTAGGCTCCCAGTCAATACTGGATGGATGTATGGGTGAATGGGTAGATGGGTCAGTGGATAGGTGTTTGGATGGGTGGATACATGGGTGGATGGGTGGGTGGATGCCATATAGTGGTTTAGATAAAGGACTGCAAACAGTCAGAGGAGAACAAAATTGTTTTCAATTGCCCATCCCAGAGATTTTAGGAAACAGGGAGCCTTTGATTTGCTCCTTGAAGAATGTAGAAGGGAAGGCTATTTGGTGTTAAGCAAACACCAGAGAGTAAATATATGAATAAAACTGTAAGTAGTTCAGTGTGGCTATAGGACAGGCTTCATGACAGAGAATCAGAAGAAAAATGGTGGAGACAGTAGACTGAACCTTGTTCATTGGAAACCTTGAGTGCCAAACTCAAAGAGTTTAAGATTTCATTCAGTGGTCGATATGGAACTGTTGAATCTTTCTGAGCAAGAGATTGAATGGCATGAACACGGCTGTGACTACAAGAGATTACTCAGATGAGAGAGGCCCAGCAGATCTTAGCAACAGAGTTTTAGAGTCAAACAGAGCTGCATTTAATGTCTTCCTCTCCATCATCCACCATATGACCTTGAGCAGCTGACTCACCCTCTCTGAACCTGAGTTTCTTCTCTTGTAAGCTTTTAGAGGGCAGGGTCCAATCTTTTACTCATTTCCTACCCACTCATAGATGTGGTAAGGTTAGATGAAACAGCACATATAAACTTTTCCAGGTGCATTAAAAAAGCGAGAAAATAAGAGTTTGGAAATGAAAAGAAGTAGAGATACATATCAAATGACCTTGATTTAGGGATGTAAAGCAAGAATGGAATCTATCTGCCATGGATAGTGGAGGCTTTGCAATATCGTAGGATACATAAGAAGCAGCCTCCAGCTGTGACATTACAGGTTTATGGGCAGGTATGACTGAGTTAGTGCTATTGTGTGAGTTTGTCTAATTACTCCCAGAAGCTCAAGAGGCACTGCAGAGAAAAGAGACAGAGATGTCAGCAAACATTCAAGATGCATCTTCTGCATGCCAGGCCTGCCCATGGGGTGGGAGTTTGAGGAATAGATGAATCAGGCAGTATTTTTTTTTTTGCCCTCAAGGATTTTTGCAGTCACATGAGGGAGAGAGGTGACACCAGGAGTGGCCACTTTTGGGGCTGGTAAAAGCCATGGAGAGTGATGACTCCAGCTGCACCATCACAGGAGAGAAACAACTGCAAGCCTGTCTCCAGGGATTCTTAGGCTGTTTTTTGTTTTCAAGAATTCCAACCTTGTGTTCATTCATCCAGGAAGTATTATTGAGCACCTAGTGTATGCCAGCCATTGTGCTAAGTTTTTGATTTTTAACTGAATCATCAGGAATATGCAAAGTATCCACTCTTGCCAGACATTTGCTGGGCTCTGTGGGAGTGGGGTGGAGAGAGTGGATGGATGTATTCTAAGAAACACAGAAGTTTTTCATTAGGAGAGGGCCTTTGGCCCCCCTCCTCAAATTTGGACATAAAATTATACACATTAAACATGCCCTTTTACAATTAATAAACTTTCTAGAAAGCAATTTTAGCTTTACAGAAAAATTAAGCAGAAAATACAGAGTTCTCATATACCTCCTCACCCCTACCCTCTGGTTTTCTCTTTATTAATATCTTACACTAACGTATATTTATTACAATTGATGAAGCAATATTGATTTATTATTATTAACTAAATAAGTCCATAGTTTACATTAGGGTTTGCTCTTTGTGTTGTATATTCTATGGATTTTCACAAATGTATACTGTTGTGTATCCACCATTATAGTGTTGTACATAATAGTTTCACTGCTATTCATCCCTCCTCCCTGCTCCTTACCAGACTCCTGGCAACCACTGATTTTTTTGATGTCTCCATAGTTTTGCCTTTTCCAGAATATCATACAGTATATAGCCTTTTAAGATTGGCTTTTTTCACTTAGCAATATGCATTTGAGGTTCTTATGTGCCTTTTCATTGGCTTGAAAGCATTTTTCTTTTTATCACTGAATGATATTCCATTATCTGGATGTACCACAGTTTGTTTATCCATTCACCTAATGATGGACATCTTAGATACTTCCACATTTGGCAATTGTAAATAAAACTGCCATAAACATCTGTGTACAGGTATTTCATTTACATATTTTTCTTAACCCTGTTTAGCCCAAGAATATTCACCAGCATCACTTGCTGCTGCAGCTTTTACCCTGAGGTGACTCATGGGTTATAATCTTAACCTTACCCCCAAAGTTTGCCACAAAATATCTCGCTTTTATTATTATTTTTGCATCACTCTAATATATCAATAGTCTTTGGAAACAAATGACATCATTCTATTTATAGCATTCTGTTTTTAGTAGTGGTATTCCCAGGGGTCCCTAAGCCCTGGGCCAAGGACCACTACTAGTCTATGACCTGTTGGAAACCGGGCCACATAGCAGAAAGTGAGCAGCAGGCAAGTGAGAGAAGCTTCATCTGTATTTGTAGCCACTCCCTAGCACTAGCATCGCCACCTCAGCTCCACCTCAGATCATCAGTCATTAGATTCTCATAGGGGCACCAGCCTCTGGTGCCAAAAGGTTGGGGACCACTAGTATTTCCATTTGCAAAATATATTAATTCTCAATTGCGGAACATGTAAAATCCTAGAAAACGCAGCATTCTTATGCATGATATTAACATAGTTTTTATTATTAACAGTTAGCCAAAGGTTCATTTGATAAATCCAATTTATGTATACATTTCTGTTACATTAGGATTAGAGACAAGTTCTGTTTAGAAATAACTTTAAAAACAGTTTTTACATTTTATTTTTGTATTGAAAACCAGTCAAATTTGCATCAGCCTCAAAGAGGGTGTTTATGTAAAATTAACACCGGCAGTGAGCTGCACTTCTTTTTCTAATGGGAAATGGGTTAAAAAGAGTTCATCACCCCCACAATTGAGATCTCTGTTCTTGAGCTTTCAACCAGAGCTGTAGGTATGATGTAGGGGTTACCATCAGACTGCTTGGATTTGAGTCGTGGCTTATTTGCTTACTAATTGTGTGACCTCAGTTACTTAGCCTCTCTATGCCTTGATGTCCTCATCTGTAAACAGGATTGCTGTGAGGATGAAATGAGATAATGCTCATTCATGATGTGTATAGCATTGTGTCCTACACATAGGAAATGCTCTATAAATGTTAGCTATTATTTTATTTAAGCGATAAATATGCCTTTTATTTTATTATCTTGACCAAAACTTCACACATTGTTGAGACACTGGATAGCATTGATTTAACCCATCCTGTTCTCACAGAGAATACTTTTATAACCCTATAGAGAACAGATTGGGAAAAAAGAGAAGATACAGATATAAATGTAAACTGTTATTCTACTAGGTGTCGTTCTGAATATAGGCAGAACTAACTGGCATTTCAAGTCAACTACATTAATCTTACAACTCTGAGTGTGGTCCCTAGACCAGCAGCAGACTCAGCTTTACTAAGGAGCTTGTTAGAAATGCAGACTTTCAGGCCCCATCCCAAACCTGCTCCATAAGAGTCTGCATTTCAACAATGTCCCCCACTGTTTTGTGTGAGATCGAAGTTTGAGGAGTGCTGGTCTTAGCACATTCATGGAAAGCTGAGACCTTTCAGACATATCAGTGAGGGTGGGGGTCAGAGGAGGCAGAGGCGCTAGGGCTGAATAAGATGAGCAAGGATTTCCTGGGTATTGGGCCACCCACCTGCCCTCGCTCATGTTTCAAGGCAAAGGGAGAGAATGATCACTCCAGGGATTTCTGCAAAGGGGGACCTGTCTCTCATTGGATCATTTAAGAATGGGATGGGTCCCTTCAGGGATTGCCACCCTCTGGAACTATACTGTCCAATGTGGAGGCCACAAGCCACATCTATTTAAAGTAATTGAAATTAAATGAAAGTTAAAATTCAATTTCTTCCTATTATTTTCCCTCCTTTTCTTCAGTTTCACAAGTCAGATTCCAGGTGTTCAATAGCCACATGTAGCATGGGGCTACCATACTGGACAGAGCTGATATAGAACATTTCCACCACTGCAGAAAATTCTATTGAACAGGAGTGCTGTAGAGTGAAGAAGGCTCAAGAAGCAGGAGAGCCTGTGGAAACTGAAACTCAAAGTGTACCTGGTGTTTGGAAATGGAGCAGTGATCCTGGGCTCTCTGAAGTCATGCTATTGTGGGTTTCCTTTCTTTACCTCTTAGGGGCCTTTTTTTTCCCCCAGAAGAGTTCAAAGACTGCTCATTGAAGAAAGACTGCCACAATTGTGTTGACAGAAAGGACTGCAATTGGAAGGCCACCCTGTGAAGTCCTGAGAACACTGTAATACTTGCACATGCAGTGGCCTCAGGCTGGGAAGAAAGGGTCTTCTCCAAAGGACTGTGGAAAGACAGAAAATGTGGGTGCCGAGTTAGTCAGAGTAGCTGTTAACTAATTTTGTCCTTTTTCAAAAAAGAAAATATCATAGGACATAAATTTTCCTTCAAATTCACACTCCCCCATCATTTTTGTTATTGTGTTTTACCGCTTTTCTATATTACATTATTACTTTTTAGAGTTGATACTTACTTGGATTTTACAAAGTGTTTACCAATTTCTTTTCTCCCTATTATTTTCACTTCTTATTACTGGAGTCAACTTCATTTTTGTCAAAATACAGCCTTTAGTAGTTCTTTCAGAAAGGCCTTTGAGAACTAAACTCTCTTAGTCAGGATATATCTGAGAGACATTTATTCCACTATCCCTTTTGAATGTTAGTTTAGCTAAGTATGGAATTCTAGGATGGTAATTTTTAAGTTACAGTTTAAACTCAGATATCCACATTGCAGGAGTAGTATGTGGTCACACCCATACCTGGCACTGCCATGTTGAGTCCTGGGCTGAGGGGCAAAGTTTTCTAACATCTCATTCACTACAGGACAATCCTTTTCCAGCTCCTAACTTTTTACAGTAAGCTCTCTCAGCTTTTAGTAATGCCCAGAGGCTGTAATCTTAGCTCTATCCTCAGAAAAGAATTTAAACTTCAGCCTCTCGGGCTTCTGTCTGCTTGGATATCACTGTGAGTTTCTTTCTAGGTTTGTTCCTCCTCATCATCTTTCAACTTTGACTTTTCTCATTTCTGGAATCAGGAGAATTTTAAATGACTGTTACATATTTCATAATTACTTGTTTTCTGTGTCTTCCATGAAAACGATTTAACTCTCAGTATTTGCTTCCCTTCATCTGATAGTCTTGCATATTGCATATTGAATGTTCAAGCAGCATATTAGTATTAAGGGAAATAGCCCTTAGTCATTCATGCTTAATTCAACAGCAGAATTTTATTCATAAAGTCATATGTTTGTGGTGATGATTGCATGTTTTATATTATCCATGAATATATTTTCTAACAGAAAATTTGCTTCTTGCACATAGTATAAAATCATATTCATCAAGGTATTTGACAAAAAGATCCACAGAGCCCATTTATATTTGCTATTTTAACAAGTTTGAGAGTCAGTGTCTAGGCTCACTTTCTTCTTTTGTGGGTAAATAGCTGAGTCCCAGAGAGAGAGCATAATTTATTCACAGCAACAGCAGATGAAGAACTGGACTAGAATGCAGAACCTCCAGTTGAAACATGTTATCTTTCCACCCCTTTGATCCTGTTTTCTCATCTGTGAAACCAAGAGGTTAGAATAGACATGGAATCAAGTCCTAACTTACTAGCTTTGTGACCTTAGGCAGATCACTTAACCTCTGTGGGCTGCCATCATAATATGTCCTGTCCTGTCTACCTCAAATGACTGTCAAGAGTATCAAACAGAATACATACAATAGAACTCTGAGGAACACGAGGGTTGAAAGAAGGTGCATGCAGTTCTGGTAATTAAAATGCTGTGGCTGCCTCCAATTCCTCCTTGGAAGGAGTGTGCTTTGTAAATGCAATATGTTCTGATGATTTTTGACCCAGCGCAGATTGGAGCTGGGAGAGCAAGGATTTCTTCTGTCTGTTGAGCAGCAAGATGATGGGGCTTTGAGACACTTAGTTTGCAGGGACTGTGACATTTGATGTTCTTCCCTGTGAAAACTCACTGGTGTGTGAACCTCACATTTCACTTCCCTCACTTCTCATATGCAGGCCATGCATTGAAAAGCCCTGCAGGGCAAGTGCCGAGTCCTGCATAATGTTCACAAAGAGGTCAAACATAGCTCTGTCTCCTTGATTAGAGCCTTGGAGATGTTCCAAATGTCAGAGATGAGTGGGCACAGCTCAGCTTCACCTCCATCCTTGCACTTTCTACCCTCCTCTACCCCCAGGAGGCAGTGTTACATAGTGGGAAACTCCCAGACTCAGTCAGGGGGTCCAGCTCCATCACTGACCTGAACAGACATTGTTCCTCCTTTTGCCAAAGTTCTCACAGCCATAAAATTAGGGCATCAAGTAAAATCAATGATTTTCAGTCTTTCCACTATCAATAGCTCTTTACTTGTCTTTTCCTCCCTTGACTCATTCCCATGGGCTATTTCATGCTGATAGGAAGTTCCCATTATATGTGTCTGATCAAAACAGGTGGCAAAGCCCAATTAATTCTCTAAAATGTCCTTTGTGAAAATGAAGCCCAGAGACAGATAAGATGATTTATCTATGGTCATATGAATGTTTTTATTTTGTAAGTCATCTGAAAGGGGGAAGCCACATGTCTCCAGGGTAATATATAATGGTGCATTAGGATTTTTTAAGGCCATGAGAATGAGTGGGGGAAAGGGTCAAGTGCATGTCATTCTAAGCAGCTATGTAGTTAACATCCTTGAGAAGATAATCCAAATTGTTCTTGATCACCACCCAAGACTATCTACCAGAATATGGACAACATCCTATTCAACCATACCTCTCACCTGGTGGCTTGCATATTGACCAGCATATAGTAAGTGTTCACTAAATGCTTGTTGTAGAATGTGGTTATCCTCTCAGCACTATGCTCCTGCTTGGACAGTGGGTGCCATGATATTGTTTATACCTCAAAATAAGTGACAGTGGAGAGGACACAAAGAGTGAAAGAAAGAAAGGATTCTCCAAGAAAGACAAATGAGGAAAATAAATAAAAGACACAGGCTTCTTAGTGAATGCCTCAGAGACAGAATATAAAATGAATCCATAAAATTGTGCAAAGCATGACTGGGGGACACGTATTTGTACATTCTTGTACATTTCTCCTCCTTCTCCCTTTAACTCTAGAAAGTTGTCCCACCTCATCCAGAAGGGAATTGTGGCTATAATGGGGCTTAAGTGCTCAGACAAATCCATGAATTGTAGATGAATGATTTAAGGAATTCAGAAGTGTTTTCAACCATTGAGATGATGTCAAGGAGAAGACAACTAAGTCCCGGAAAACTCCTACGTTATCTGGTTGGAGACTGAACACTGGGTTTGGCTGCTGACTGTCACCTGGACAGGGCAGGGATTTCCTCAGGTTACCCCCAGTGATGTGATCATGAGTCACTGGTCACAAAGCACACATCTTCTCATTGATGCGCTCCAGGAAACATTGCACTCTGTTTTTGCAGATGTGACTCATCTCCTCAGTGAGCCCACCAGTTCCTACTGCTTGGATGGGAAATTCCTCTCTGTCATCTTGTTGGTTCTGTCTGTACATGGAACACCCACATACCTACCACCTAGATTCTGCCATTGACATTTTGCTGAGTCTGCTTCATCACAGACCTTGCCAAGCCTCCTATCCATCCATTCATATTATTTTTTGGTGTATTTCAAAGTAAGTTGCAGACATCAGTACACTGCACTCCCTAAACAATTTATGCCTTGATTTATTTTTAAAATTATCATTCTTGGTTTTGTTGCTCAAGCCGATGCCCAAGGAAGTCACTGAGGGAGGCAGGAGGCATGAGGAATGAGGACAGACCTTCTTTCCTAGTGGCTTTTCCCAAAGCCAAGGCAAGTCCTGGGGCATCATTTGGGAGGGAGTGTTGTGGCAGCCTGTCACATCTCCCGTTAGTCCACCTATGAGCTTAGCCATCTCTCCTCTTCTAAGACCTCACTGTGGTCAAGAATACAGCTTCAAAACTTGCAGGTTGGAGGCCTGCCGTGCTGCTGTGCTAAGTGACTCACCCAGTCTCCCCAACACTTTCTGCCCTCTTCCCTAGGTCCTTTGTGCTTTCTGCTTCAACAGACAGACTCCCAAGGGTCTGGGGTCCTTTCAAGCTGTCACTTCTGCATTCAGGTGAGCAGAGGAGAGGCAATATAGAGAAGGTAACTATGTGACAGTGAAGTTTGGCAAAGGTGTAGAGAGGTGGAAGGAAAAACGTATATGAGCAGGTCACTAAATGTCAAGCACCAAATCCATTTGGACATTGGGCATGTGAGGAGCAGAGATTTGTGCGCCACACTGGTTACCCTGGGCATTCTCCTCTTGTTTGAGATGGTGGCTATCTCCTGGTAAGATTAAAGGGAGGGCTGTGGGATCAGACAGATCTGGGTTTGGGTCTTCCACTTACTGGCTGGCTGACTAAGGGCCACTTCTATAGCTTTTCTGGGCCTTAGTGTCCTCATCAGTAAAGTAGAGATAATAGTACCTCACTTTGGGTATTGTTGTGAGGACAAAATGAGATAAGCAGTCAGCTTTATAAGCCCCCAGCAAAGAAGGTGGGGTCCATGAGAATTTGTGGGCCTAGATTTCTGCTGCTGAGATGATATAAGAGAATTCACTACGTTGTTTATCAGCAAAGCACATTTTTTGCATCCCCAGGCAATGTTTATATGGACAGCTTGCACAACTCCTCAAAGGCCCATGAAGAGGTAGTAGGTTTCCCTTCCATTCTCACCCCTACTGCTGCCCAGAGGCTGTGGCCCCAGGGAGACAGAGAGGCCTGCAGAACATGTGTCCCTGGGGTACGTCTGTTGGGCCTGGGAGATGAGGTATGAGCTCATGAGTAGTCCAAGCATCCTCCACCTTGTGGGGAGCACTCACACTGGGATGGAGAGGAAGCTCGGACTCTGGGATCAATCTCAAATAGCTGACTTTTCTTCTGCTTCCCCACCTGGGACACATCTACTCAGCTCCCAGACCCCCCAAATATGCTTCCTCAAGCCCAGAATAATGACCCCTCTCTGGCTACTCAACCCCTCCCACTGGATACAACCTTTACTGAGCCAGGTGCCAGTGTGCAGTCTAGACACATTGTCTCGTCTCCAGAATAATGCTGGAGCTCTTGTTATCCCCACTGTACCCATGAAGAAACTGAGGGTCAAAGAAGTAGCCTCCTCCCCCAGGTTGCCCAGCAGAACTGGCACTTAGCTGATCTGTTTGTGGTACAGGGAAGGTACTTGTCTGACTTTCTTTTCCTTTTTATGCTTGCTAGATTGCAAGCTCTGGAGCAGGGGATGATGTCTTAATTATCTCTATATTCTCCATGCCTGACAGACATAAGATACTCAGAAAATGTTGCTGAGGGGAAATAACCCACTAACCATTAAGTTTCTAGCAGAAAACCTCAGAGATCTTCTGCCCTAACTTCCAATGCAATACAGGAGTTTCCTCACTCCAACCCTAACTGTTTTGTTACCTCTAGCAACAGGAAGCTCATCTAAAGGCTAGAAGGAGGGAGAAAGCTCTTTCACTACTGACTTACTGTTCCCACCCACTGGCCACCATGTATCACCTCTGGGAGTCTCGTGAGGCAGGAATCTGAGTGCTCCCCCTTTGTCTGAATTCTATTTTACATGGAATTAAGTAGTATTTTCCCTCATCCTTTCTATGGCTACCACAGGCATTTTCCCATTCAAAACTCTTAGCGACTTCCAGCCGAAGATATAGCGATTAATGAAATACCAGCTCTGTGAATTCATGGGTCCAGGGAGGTGCACTCCATCCCTCTCTCAGTCCTGTGCTTAGAAGCGTTCCTCCTGGGCAACTTCACACAGACCTTTTTTTCCCTACCTCTAGGCCTTTGCTGATACCATTTGCATGATTGAAATAATCTTCCACTTCCTTCTAGCCTTCCAGGCTGGGACAAGTGCCAAAAATCCATTGAAAACATAAGTGTGGTATTATTGTCTTCTTCCCTTTATAAAGACTCTCTGCCTCTTGTGTTTAACTTGAAGTGTGTCAGCATGGGGCAGGAGCTAAAACGCTTTAGTGTCATCATGTCTGGTGGGCTTTCAAGACCATAAAGTTGAAACACGCCAAGAAAAATGAGCCTTAATTGGCATCTAAAACACATCCTTGCTGTATAAACCTGTGATGCCAAGGCTAGAAGACCACCTCTTTCACGTTTCAGCTCACTTAACTCCGACTGGTGATGGACTTTTTCCACCATAGCTGGACTGAGAGGAAAAGAGTATGGTGATTGATCAGCAGTATCTGCTATGAGAAGAGGAATGGGAATGGGAATGGGATTGATTAGCCATGCCCACTATGTGCCAGAATGGGGGTGGGATCTGTGTGCCACATATTTGTCATCTCTGTAGCAATCCAGTTTCCTTAGTTTACAATTTAGAAAACTAAGGACAAGGGAAAAGAACTTTAGGAAGAATACACAGGAACTTTCAGGCAACCTGGAATTGGAACCTAATGTCCAGGCCCTTTCAGCCTCGCACGTTCTCTTCTTGACCTGGTAGCTAGGACTCTGCATGAGCCCCATCCTATGTCCTCGGGATGCTAAGCAGCTATGAGCCTTCAACAAATATTTTTGAGTGCTTACCATGTGCTGGACAGTGTGTGGAAAAAAAAACATGAAGTTCCCTGCTCTCATGGAGCTTCTATTCTTGGAAGAGCTAGACAATAAACATTGGCTATAATGATGTGATTAAATGTATCAACTACTCTGTGTTCGGGTAGAAGCAGAGGCAGCTACCTTCACTAACCATGGCTGTTTTCTTTTTCGTTTTCCTCCCAAGGGAGTCCTTTCAGTAGGCTGGCATATACACGGCAGCTTGTGGAGCATCCTCGCGTGCTGTTTCCTTCCCTTGCTCTCTGGTTATTAAAGGAGAGAAGATGTTATAGTGGGAGATGATGAGGCTTCATATCGGTTTTCCTGCTCAGCTTGGGGCATGGTTGGGAGCTGACATCTGGTTTTGCCCAGAAGTCCTTGGTCTGGTGCTCCCCTGTGAGGGGATTTGAGTTCTGCAGCCCCACCACTGATGCTAGCTTAGATTTCTCCTGCCTCAGTGGTTCTTATCCAGAGCTAGGTAGGATCACTGCCCAGGGGTCACTGAAAAGCATGTGGGGGTGTCATTCTGGTTTCCATGATGACTTAGGCCACCTCTAGCATTTAGAAAGTGGAACCTGTGATGCTAAACCTCCTACAGTGAATAAGATAGATAGTCTTGCACAAAGAATTGTCTTATCCAAAATGCCGATAGCATCCCCCTAGAGGAACACTGTCGGAAGAAGACTTTAGCCTAAAATATAGGCCCCTGAGGCTGCACTTACAGTTCCAGGAAAAGTTCAGTACTGAGAGTGTGCTGTCTTTGGGCCTTGCCCACACTTATCCTCACTCTGAATTTCCTCTGCTTGGTCCTTTGGTAAAATCATGCTCGATTATCTCATGCAATGAATTAAAGGACAGTCGTGCACAGCCCCCAGGATTCTACCATTTAAGGCATGGAGGTCATTGCCATCGGCCCAGTGCCAGCAACTACCCATCCACTCCCTCTTTGCTCTGTGACTGGGACATGGCTGTCTAGCCTCCGGGCAAAGGCCCAGCCACAGTGACCCCACTCCCCGCTTCACACAAAAATGGGCCATGAGGGTCAGCCTACACACCCAGGCTCCCCTCCACAAAACTGAACAGCTCCTCACCGCCCACAGTGCAGCCCTTCAGCCCTTCAGCCCAGTGACACTTTACTGGCAGGGCCTCTGGCGGGGCCCCAGTCGGCCCCCAGGGCTGGCTGCCCAGGGAAGTGCTTGGCACTGGAGCCAGAGGCTGCAGAACATATTTCCAGCGGGGCTTCCAGGCCAAGAGCCTCTGCCCCTTCCCACCACTGTTCCCTGCTGGCCCTGCCGCCTGCCCAGTGCATTAGCATTTAAATATATCCAGAGTCCTCTCCCCTCAAGTTTGCTCCCCCCATTGAGTCCACTAGGGAGGGAGCATTTGAATCCTCCTCCCTCAGACTCCTTTCCTCATAATGGCCATACTGTATTCATCAGCTTCTGTATGTGGCATTAGCCGAAAGAAGGAGAGAGGGTGCCTAGCAACCTGGAGGGGGCTGAGAAAGAGGTGGGAAGGAAGTGATTTTCATGTAATTATTCACTTCTACAAAAGCCGTTGTCAGGTACACACTGGAAACACAGCTGTTGTATTATTCTCCTAACCTACTTTTAATCTTTTGAGAATCTTTACCAATATAAAAGGCAAAAAGAAAGAGCTTAGTTCAGCCATTTTCTGCCAGGCCACATAAGTTACGTTTTTGCCTCAATCAAAGTCTCCATTTACAAAAGTTGTGTGTTTGTGTGTCTGTGTGTGGCTATCTGTTTGAAAAGAAAACGTTAAAGAAGTAAAAGGCCACCAAGCCCTGTCCTGGCTACTTAGATCCAAACACCGCATGCACTGTTGGGTCTGGCAGTTTTCATACATCTTGACCAGGCACTGGGACGGCAAGGAGCCTGGGGGCAGTAAGATGTTGGCTTCTTCTGCCCCTCACTGCTATACCCATGCTCACTGTCCTAAGGGCAGGTGAATCTGCTACTATGTTTGGTGCTGCTCAGAAATCTGATTAGTTCACTTGGTGGGAAGGGGACTTAGATGGTGGGAAAGATATAGGAGTTTATTTTAATAGTAGAGTTGAGAAGCTTAGCTACCCGAAGAAATCAGATTAAGGGAGTTCTACCAGATTCCCCACTATGTACCTTACATTCACCATATCTTACTTTCACAAACAAGGAATTGAGTCTCAAAGAGGTGAAGTAACTGGCTGGGGGTTGCACAGCAGGTTAAATGGAAAAGCAGGGCTTCAATTCAGGTTGGCCAGGATCTTTCCATTAAACCCCAGCAAGGCTTGGATCCAGCACCTAACAAAAGCCATCTCATTTTATTTAGTCCCTTCTGCATGGTACTTCAGCACCTCTCTTGAGGGCAGGGCAGGTTCTGGAAAGCAGCTCCAGAGGTTCTTTTGTCCTTAAGTCCAAAGGGACTTCTCGCACAGTGGCCAATGTATATGAACAAGTGACTTTACCTCTCTGGGTATTAATTTTGTCATCTATAAAAAGGGGACAATAATAGTACCCTTTGAAGCACCCTATAAAGCACTTAAACAGGCCCAGTATGTCATAGGCACTGACAAAGGTGAGCTGGTGTCGTGATTAACAGCGTCACCATCATGACATACCTCTTTTGCTGGTGCTTTCATGGCAGGATGGGTTAATGCTGCTCATGTCAGAGACCTCAGAGAGCCAGTACAGCAAACACCACCAAAGCCAGGATGCAGAGAGGGAAGTACCAGGCCTTCCCACTGGTGCTGCCTTGATGACTGACTAGTGGAGGCACTTCCCTTCTCTTCTGATGGGTGGCTCTGTTTATAGACCTGAAAGCACATGTCTAAGGGAGTTTCTTTCTGTGGCCCATGCTGCCTTAGACACTGTAGAAAATCACACTCCACTTCCAATTCTCTTTCAGCTCCCCAGGCAGCACCTGTACCTTCATGGAGCAAGCCCAGGCCCCCACAGCCCTGCACCCTCATCTCCCATAGTCCCCCACTCGCTCCTCTCCACCAGATGTTTTGTTATAGCCTATCTTCTTTGTGTGTGGTCTGTTTCTCCTGCTAGAATGGAAGTTTCCTGAGGGAGCTCCTGGAATTGTGTCTGGCACATCAAGGACACTTAGTGCTCATTTATTATAGGGAGAAAAATGGAAGTAGCTTTTTTTTTTCTTTCAGTTGTTTAAAGACCAGCATATCCTGGGAAGGAATCAGTGTTGACTCAGCACCTACTGTTTACTAGAGCTTATAGCTTGGTTTCTGAGCACTTCCTCTACACTCTCCAAGAGCTAGACACTGTGCTGAATCTTCGTTTCATGCACAATATCTTATTTAATCTTTTATGGGTGGGAAAGAGAGGGAAGTGCTAACTACATATGCACAATGACCTTACCCTGGCCTCCTCAGTTGGATAAATGACCTTTCTCCAAGAGGTGAAAAAAAGACATGAAACTTTCTCCCCCAAACTTCTAAGAGATTAGACATTCTACTTACATGGTCAAGGTGGGAATGCGGGAAGAAGGTGAGAGTAGTTCCACCCATACACACATGTCTCTAACCTGAAGATAATGGTGACCACCTCAGGGAAGTTTATAGGTCACAGGGCATAAGAGGGTGCTTTGTAAACTAGAATGTGCTGTCTGTGTGGCTTGAGCATCCTTCATGATAACTGTAGCTTCTGAGTGTGGGTAGGGAAGTATCTCCTTGTCCATCCATCCTTCCTTACCTCTCCCAGCTAATGATATTGAGGACGTATTTCATGCCTTCCAGTGCTGAACCCTGAGGATCTAGCTGTGAAGGCAGGTTACATCCTGATCCATTGCTTTCTGCTTTTGCTACGTACCAGGGCTCATTGGAACCAGTTGCCCTGAAAGAGTTGAGGTTGACCCAGAGCTGTAGGAGAGGACCACCTCTCTTCTAAGGGGCTCCGCTCCCCTGTTCCCATGCAAATCTGTCCTCCAAACCTCTGAATGTGGACCGCCCACAGCCACCCTGCCAGAACGCCCCCCATTCATTGCTGCAGAACATGGGGAGTGATCCGTTTCTCAGCTGCTGACCCAGCTTCCTTGAGGTTTGTTTTGTGGAGACTATTTTCCCTTCAAATTGTGTTGAGAAATAGGAAGCCCTTTCTCTGCTGAGCTGCCCCCTTTGTAGCGTCCTGGGACATGCTGGTCAATGGGGCTCAGTTGCCTGGTCTTCCTTTCATTGGGGTGGGGTTGCCTTTGTCCTATCTGACTTGACAGCTACAGAGCTGTTTAAATCCCAGCTGAGACTCCAGGCCTACCCAGCACACCAGGAGGCCTCGGCTTTTCTCTGTTAAACCTGGAGCCAGAGTGCCTTGGGTTCAAAACTGACTCTCTCTCTCTCTCTCTCTCTCTCTCTCTCATTAGTTGCTTGACCTGTTGTGAGTTCATTTCCTCTTCTATAAAAATGGAGAATACAATACTTACCTTAGTGGCATGGTTATATAAATTACAAGATTGTATACATGAAAGCCTGAGCAGACAGTAGATTTTCAACAAATATTATCTCAAGTTTTCCACATCTTAAGGCACCAACAAACTGACAGAAGGGTTCTTGAATGTTCTTTTAGCCTGTATCATTAGCCCCTCTTTTCTACTTTTGTTAAATCATTCCAAAGGCTACCATGATCTTGTTTGATCTCTGCATCTATGTGGAATTCCTAAAGAAAATAGTAGCCTTAGGTGGAGTAGACATGGGACAATGCCTGTAGTAGAAATAATGCTATGTGTTCACCAACCATTCATTGTTTCTCTTTCTGGGTAAATGGGAGGACTACATTTCCCAGACTCCCTTGCCTTTAGGTTGGGTCTATGTGATTTGTTTCTGGTCAATGGTATGTGGACAGAAGTGATATAAGTACCTCTTAGGCCTGGTTCTTAAAAATTTCCAAAGCAAATCTCCAGCTCTGTTTCTCTGCCTCAGAGATTGTGTTGACATGGAAGTATCATGAGGTAGGAAGGCTTGCATTGCTAAGTCATTGGGTAGAAAAAAGCCTTTCACAGTCTGAGTCTAGATTTGTGTAAGCAAGAAATAAACTTCTGTTATGCTAAGCCACTGAGATTTTGTAGTTTATTGTTTAATCCAGCATAGCCTAACAATAATTATCTTAACAAATATAGCAGTTTCCTAATGAGTTAATTCATTCTTTCCCAGACTTAGGGGGAAGGCTGACAATTGAGACCCTCTTGCATTTTCACAACCACAGGCATATGTTTAAGACCACAGACACATATCAGTTATGCTAGTCTTTTAAGGAGTTTAATGATGCAGACTCCATGTGAAGATATATTATGCTGCTTTGTGAGACTTTTTCTCAGAAATCTAATCCTGAAAGTTTGGAAGCTCTGCAAGCCCAATGAGCCTATGTCTCAGCAGAAAAGTTGATATCAATCAACATGGATTTTCCAAATGTAAAAAATAGAAAATGCCAATGAAGAAAGTTTTGGATCTGGAGTCAGGGAGGTATTAAGCTACGGCTAAAATTCTGATGACTTCTCTGATGTGTCTCTAGGCCAGATCCCCACATTTAGTCCTAGACTTTTTCCACCTGTCTTCTGCATACCTCACTCAGATGTCTCAAACTTGCTTTCCCAGAACTATATTTAACCATTTTTTTACTTTACATTTCCAACCTCCCTTAACAAAAGGGACTCATCTTCTATTGTCACACCCACCCACCAATTTCTCAACTCTGTGTATTCTGCCACCTCCATTTTGAGCAATTTTATTTATCTACTCTCTAAAGATTTCTTGAGAACCAAGGAAACAAGATGGCATCAGAAAAAAAAAAGAATTTTTTTAATTGCCCAGAATCTCTCCACGTATCAGAAAAACTAAGATCAATAAACAAACAAACCCTGTGGACAGTACCTTCAGCCTAACTGGGTGACTTCATGACCCACAAATGTAAACGGATGGAGCCAAACACTAACAGCAATAACATCTTCATGATATCAACTCTGTGGGATGAAATGAAGATGAAGATGAAGGCAAAGGAAATTCAGAAGGTTGAGATTCAGGAAACCCTGAAATCTCTAACATGTACTCACCCCTAGGAGGAGAGGGACTCTGGGAGTAGAAGCTTGGTGCAACTATATGAGGATGCCAGCCAAAACTAGGAGGGATATATGCAGGCTCCAATACATGGGTGAGTGCCAGAGGACTGCGGGAAGTTCGGGCAGTAGTCTGGGACCTGGGAACTCTAGGGACTGACCAGCTGAAGTTCGTTGGCCAAAGAACCTCACACTGAGGAAAAAACACTGAAAACAGAACCCAAATTGAGCAGGACAGAGACAAGAGAGGAAACAAAAAGAGAAATTTTGGCTAAGAGTCAGGGAAGGGAATAGAGAACAATAGTTTCAGAAAGTACTGAATGTAGTTATAGTTTTAAAGGTTTTTTGGTAATAACAGAGGAGGTAACCATAGAACTGTGAGGCTAAAAAAATCTACCCTGGATTACTCTTATTTCTCTATACAAAAATTCCCCTTCTAAAAGTACAAGAAAATACATCTCACCTACACATGAGCAACAGAAAAGAATTATGGTCAAATCCTACACAAAGCCATTATAAGAAAAGTTATGAACAGAATAGTGTTCCTACTGATAATGAATGCATTCCACAAAGACCATAAAATATCTAAATGCTACAACTTATATTTTTTAAAAAAGCTAAAAGAAATTAAGGAGCCAACAGATGCTTTGCAATAATAGTATAAGTGAAATTGTTAGAAAGCTTGAAAAGACAGCTTATAGAAGGAAAAAATATTTCAGGAGAAATAACTAAATAGAAGAATAAAGAAGTGAATAGACATCATGTATAATGTCATAAGGTAAAAAGAGAATGAAAAGGAGGGAAATGTAGTCAGAATTTTTAAAAATGCAAAAAAAAAAAAGTGATAAGTACAGAAAACAAAGAAGATCCAACATACAAACAAATTCCCGAAGAAGAAATCCAAAGCAATGGAAGAGACCAAATACTGGAAATGGATATTTAAGATAAAACTTGAATTTGCATCTTTAAGAAGAACACCACAAGCCTGGGAAAGTCAATATAGAATAGTCAACATTAAGACATATTCTAATAAAATTATTGAACTTTAAAGAGAAAGAAAAAATTCTATCAATCATTCAGACAAAAAAAGTGTTTTATAAAAGAAACAACTTAGAGTGGCATCAGACTTTTCTCCAGCAGCTCTCTGTGCCAGGAGTTAACTAAGCAACATACTCAAGATTCTAAGGAAAAGGAAAAGAGAACCAAGGATTTTATATAGAGCTAATTGACTTTCAAGTATGAAAGCTATAGAGTAACTATTATGAATATACAAGAACCTGAGAAATATTATTTCCCATGAGCCCTTACAGAGGAATTTACTAGAAAGCAAAGTAACTGGAGAGGTATTAACATAAAGTCTGGGAATGAGCATTAAACCTGTAGAACTAAATAGTGGCTAAAAGGGAAATAATTCACAATGGTTGTGTGTTTTAATAATGCAGATATAGTAGAAGTATTTAAAAATTGGAAGAGAATATGTGTATATGAAAGGTAGAATAAATTCACAGATTGCCTTTAAGTATTTACAAGAAACAAAGGAATATTTTTACACATTAGATCCTAGAAGAAAGAGAAGGAAGAGAAATAGAGCCTACTGGCTAATATCAATATTCTTTATGGTAGGAAACCAACAGACATTGCCAAAAGGGAGGAGAATAAAAGGTATTATATAAAGGTGTTGATTTAATGGTAACTATCAGAATAACAATGACAGGCTTTTTTCCTACAGAGATAGGGGAGCAAGAGGGAAAAGTCATTTGAGAACACATTCTCCTCTCACATTGAACCTGTAGGCCCAATATGTCCCTTCTCATCACTTCTCCAGTGTTTAAAAGTATGCTTCCTCTAGACAGCCTTCTCTGATTGTCCTAGCACATGTTAATTTTCTCCCTCATCTACCATTCCTAGGTACTGGGTACCTTGTTCTCTGAACACTTTGTCTTACCATACCTGCAGACAAGATGGAGTGTATATGTATCATCGTACAGTACCTTTTTCACAATCTGGCACAGGATTCTGCACACAGAAGGCACTCAATAAATGGTAGTTCATCAGTAATTTAGAATTGACTGAGGGATCTGGGCTTATAGTCTCTGGGTTTTTCTAAGAGCTTAATGTTGCTATTTGTCAGAATTCCTTCAATTTGAAGTGACAGTAATCCCATTCAAATTGACTTAAGAAAAAAGAAGCCTCTGAAATTGAAATGTTCTCAGGTATGTCTTATTTCAGGTATGGTTGGACCCAGGGACCCAAGTCTTAACCACCAATATTGGTCTTTCTTTGTTCTAGATTCTGCTTTTCTTTGCACTGGCTTTATTCTAAGGCAAGTTGTTCTTTTCCCTTGTGGTCAGTGATGACCCCTAGAAGTTATAAACTTAACATCTCCAGGAGAAAAGAATGTGTCTCGTTTGCAATGGCTCCACTGAAAGTCCCCAAATTAAGTTTCATTGGCTTGGTTTGCATCATATACTCATCCCCAACTCAATAGTTGTGGCCAAGAGAAATGCTTTGATAGGCCAGACATGGTTCATGTGATTGCCCCTGAAACTAACTGTCTCTGAGTGGGGAAGAGGTGGTTTTCCACAGGAAAATTGGGATGCTATTACCTAAAAAGGGGAGATGGATAATGGTTGGGCAAAAAGAGCAGATGTAGTGTCGACATGCTCAGTAAGTAAACTGCAAGAATAATTTCCTGCAAGTGAAAATCATGGTTAGGGGACCCATCTTTGAGACGTTCAAGTGGAAAGCTCTCTAGAGTTTTTTAACTCAGAGAGTTTATTTACCACATTGTGGTAGAGGACCATCTGCCATGGATCTCAGCTGCGATGGAGAAATCAGTTTTCCCAAACATCTGAACAGCTTCTCTTACTGGCCTGCACACTCAGCCAGGAACAACGAAGGGTCTGGGAAAAGGTCACTCAGTTCGCAGGGGCATTAAAAACAAACATAGGACTCTGGGAGCACCAAGCATCCCTGTGGGCATCTCCTGTGATCTGGTTTTGTTTATGCGGTCAGCAGCTGTATTGTTTTTGCTTCTCTAAGTGTTTTACTGGCCTTTGAGATTTGAAGAAAGCTCTACTTCCCCCTGCACCCTAGAATTCTCCTTTTTCCAGGCAAAATACATCTATTTTTTTCTCTCTTGGGTATTTGATTACCCAACAGTACTCTGTACTCTGGATTTGAATGAAGGGAATCTCACTGAGGTAGCAATTGGGGAAATGGAGCAGGGGGACTTAAAAACATATCCATTTCTCTCCTAAATCTTTACTTTTTTTTCTGCTCTGGACCCTTCCTATCAACATTTAAGCATCCTCGAGTTTCTACCATTTTTTTAAAAAATCCTTCCTAAATTTTATTTACCCTTTCATTACCACCTTTTCACTCAACTCCCCTTTATAGCAAATTTTTTTGAAAAAGTGGTTTTATATTTCTATTATATTTCCATTTTTCCTTCTTCCTCATGTTTCAACCTACTCTGATCTGTGGGCACGCCCCCTGCCACCACACACATACTTAGAGAAAGCTCTCTCTGAGTTCCTCATTTAGCTCTAAGATACTAAACCCAATGACCCTATACTAGAGGAGAAAAAAACTTATTTCTTAGGTTGAGAGGCAACATTATAATCTATTTTAAGGTATATGTTGAATTATTTAACAAACTCAAGAAAATCCATGGAAGAGTGACCTTTATCATGTAATCAATTCCCCAAGAAAGAGGGAATAGAGATGTTTTGTCTGGAAAAGGGAGAGTTCTAGGGTCCAGGAGGCACAGGTGCTTTCTTCAAATCTCTAAAGTGCTACCACATGGAAGAGAGAAATGTGGGTTGCGTGACCCCAGAATTAGAAACCCAGGAAGGGAGATTTCCTCTCATTTTAAGAAATGGTCTAATGGTTATAATTCTCTAAAGAAGAAAGAGGATGATGTATCAGGATATATAGTGAGCTCCTTGTCATTGCCCTAATCAAGTAGAAACTGTCAGAAGTACTCAGAAGAGTGGATCAGAGGTTACACCTGAAGACTTCCGAAATTCTGGGATTCATTAAGCATGCTTCTCTAGAGGTGGGTCTCCATGAACTTGTATCTGCCACTCCCAGCTGTGTGGTCTTGAGCAAATTACTCAACCTCTCTGTTCCTCAGTTTCCTTAGCTGTAAAAAGGGACTAGTAAAAGCACCTACCACATAGAGTCTCTGTGAACATTCAAGAGCAATAATGCATAAAGGGCTCAGCATGAGTGCCTGGCACATTGTAAGTGTTTAATAAATGGTTGCTAGTAATTGTATTTAGTGCAAAGCCCTGTTCTCTAGATCAGTGGTTCTCAACCTTTTTGGCACCAGAGATTGGTGCTCCTATGAGAATCTAATGCCTGATGATCTGAGAGGGAGCTGAGGCAGTGATGCTAGTGCTGGGGAGCAGCTGCAAATACAGATGAAGCTTTGCTCACTCAACTGCCCACCACTAACCTCCTGCTGTGTCGCCCTGTTCCTACCACCCATGGACTGATACTGGTTCATGGCCCGGGTGTTGGGGACCCCTGCTCTAGATAAAACTTGATTCTCAAGCATCAGTTATCAGCTACATTTAGGTTTTAGTTGTAGATTTTCCTTGGTAACTTGTAAGAGCTCAAAGATAGCCCAGAGGAAATGTTAGAGAAGCCTCCGTAATTCCTGTTATGCATGTCATGCTGTCCACAGTAGATTTTGTCAACGGGAACTTAGAAACTAAGAAAGTAGTTTTCATATGTACCACATAAGAAGGCTCAAACGCATCTATTTTGATGGTAAAGATTTGGTGGGCCTCCCCCTCTCCTGTCCCTTCCATGCCACCTCTTCAACTCAGGTCAGCTTATGTGATGCTCCCCCTGGATGGAACCCTATGAGTTTTCTTATCATAGTCTTAATCACAAAGAATATCACTTATTTTGGTTTAAACATGCCAGTGAGCATGCTCATTCCAATAAGCATGCTACATTTCTTATTACATGAATCCTCTCAACACTCCTGAGAGAGTTCTTTCCCCAGTTTGCATATGAGGAGCCTAAGCCTCAGAGGAGTTAAGTAACTTTAACAGAGCTGGAGCATGGTCCTAAACATCCAAATTCTTGCTATTCAGTGAACTATTATTCATAACCACTGAAAAAACTCTGGAATTAATTAAGAATATTTATATTTAATCAAGTGGTCCTCAAGAATAGAATGCCTAAAAACATGCTCCTGAGAAGGTTTAAGAAGTTTGGTTATCCTTTTGTCGAGTCTTTTTGGAGGATGTGGGTGAGGGATGTCAGAGAACAGGGCCAAAGCACATCTGACCCCTTATTTCTGTGCTAACTTTTTTTGTGCCTTCCTGCAGGTTTGGGTAGATGCTGGAACACAGATCTTTTTCTCCTATGCCATCTGCCTGGGTTGTCTGACTGCTCTGGGAAGTTATAACAATTATAACAACAACTGCTACAGGTGAGCATTTCCCCAGGCCCTGCTAACTCTCCACCAAACCCTGAGAGCATTCCATGATGCCAGGCTAGTTCACAGTTTTCTTCCCACTATGCAGGGCCAGGAAGAGACAGATGGGCTGTTTCTTGGCCTCTCACTGCCCCAGGGTCAAAGAGTGAGCCACTGGAGGAGCAAGAAAAATAACAAATACAATCAGATTGCATTCCAGGCTGCAAGCAAATCCACTCTGGAAACATACTCAGGTCCCAACCTTTATCCCAGAGTAGATAAGTGACTTGTCCAAGTTCACACAGCTAGTATGTAGCAAAGCTGGGAGTTGAACCCAGGTCTTTCAATACCAAGGGCCTTCCTGCCCCTTCTCATATGACTGTAGGGTTCTCTCCTGTCCCACTTGTAGTGGCTGGTGCCCTACTTGCCCCTCAGACTGTCAGGCCTCCCTCCCAGGCCTTCTACAGCTGGCTATACCCAGCCCTGGGAGGGGGCTCATGTGTGAAGATGAGCCCAAGACTGTCTGACCCTGGCCACCTGTCTCCCAGGACTGCAGCCTGATTTCTACTACAAGGTTGAGACCCACAGAGGACTAGGGACTTGCCCAAGGTCTTGCAGCAGTGAGTGGTGGAAGAGAAATTTGCATCCTGATCTCTAACTTAGGCCAAGTTAGACTGTGGTCTCTGCATCCCTGAACCCAGTGCCTAGTCACAGTAAGTGAATATTCAGGGGTGGCTGCAATGTGCCTCTCTTCCTAGCATCCAAGAGCTCCTTATTCAGGTATGAACTCATAGAATAGTGACAGTGAAGCCACCTCTGATCATAAATTAGTTGAGAAAAGAAGGGTTTTTCAGCAAATGATTCTGAGACAGGATAATTATTTGAGAGATATAATCAAAATAGATACCCGTACCTTGTCTCATATATGTACCATAAGTGTCAGATTGATTCAATAATTAAAGATTTTTAAAAAGGAAATCATTCTAGAACTAAGAATAAAATTCCAGTGTATGAGATTTACCCCCACACCAAGTAATTCTTAGACATCAGCTGAGTGTCCATCAATTCAACTTAATTCTGACACTTTCTACTCAGAGATAACATTGAATTCCACAGGCTAAGGTCTGAGTCCTATGATACTGCCCTTTCCCACTTCGAACACCAATTGCAAGTCTAGGTTGTCACCTGTACTTCTGACTGACTGACTGGTTATAGACTGGAGGTTCCAATGACCCCTTCCAAGGGTTCAATTAATTTGCTAGAATGGTTAACAAAATTCAGAGAAACATTGTACTTACTAGGTTACTGTTTTATCATAAAAGAATATAACTCAGGAACAGCCAGATAGAAGAGATACATAAGACAAAGTATGGGGAGAGGTCACGGAGCTTCCATGCCCTCTCTGAGTACACCACTCTACTGGAATCTCCAGGTGTTCACCAACCCAGAAGCTCTCTGACTCCCATCCTTTTTATTTTTATTTTTATTTTTGGAGGCTTCATTACATAGGCATGATTGACTAAATCATTGGCCATTGGTGGTAGACCTAAGTGTCTAACCCCTACCCACTCTCTAGAAGTCCAGGGTAGGACTGAAAGTTCCAGCCTTCTAATTATGGTTGGCTCCACTGGAAATCAGCCCCTCATCCTCAGGTGCTTTCCAAAAGTAACCTCGTTAACATAACAAATGATACCTTTATTGCTCTCAGCACATGAAATTCTAAAGATGTTAGGAGCTCTTTGCCAGGAACAGTGGACAAAGACCAAATATACAGTCATGCACCACATAATGAAGTTTTGGTTACCAACATACCAAATATATGACAGTGGTATACCATAAAGCCTAGTGTGCAGTAGGCCATTACATCTAAGTTTGTGTAAATGCACTCTATGGTGTTCACACAATGATGAAATTGCCTCAGGATGATGTATTTCTGGAATGCAAGCCCATTGTTAATTGGCGCTTGACAATGTATTCTATAATATAAATTGCAATGTCATAAAAATATATTTCAGAATGGGAACGTATGTAGAAAACATCAAAATAATTATAGAAATCACAAAGGAAGAAAGAGATTGGGCCATATAAATATTTAGAACTTCTAAAATTCCTGGAAAGATACAAAGAAAACTAAAAGTGGTCAGCAGTGGAGAGTGGGATAGGGAGATGGGCTTCTCACCCATATCTTCCTACACAATTTCAGTGTTTTGCTTTTACTCTGAGTACATATTGCTTTTATAATTTAAAATGTCAAGTGAATACTAATGTTATTTATGTATTTTTCTGTATTATATCTCCTCCCAAATTAAAAAAAATACAAAAAATCATGTATAAAATTAAAGGGCATGCTAACAACATATAGTTGATACTTAAAGAGTTTATGTCCATAATATGTAAAGAATATAACTAGATCAATATGAAAAACACCAAAACACAACATAAAAATTAGCAACACATCCTTAAAATAATTAGATTCTTTTCCTCAACTAGCAAATTGGCCATGGTCTAAAAAATGAACCCTATCTGATGTAGGAGAAGGTATAGCAAGAAGGCCAGGTCACACTCCACTGGTAGGATAAGAACTTGGTTATCATGTGGCTCAAATGAGATCATCAATTAAAATAAATTTTGTCTATGATAAAGTCCCTCCCACATTGTCTTTGTCATCGAGATAGGGAAATTGAGGCTCGTGGCCCTCCAGCTAGATGTAGTAGAGTCTGGACTCAGGCCAAGGTCTCCAAATCCCTGACCCAGTGCTCTGCCGCATCCTCTCTGAAAGCTGGCGTGGCAGTCACTTTACTGGCCCGTTTGTCAACCTTGTGCATTGTGTGTCTACTGAGTGCAAGATATTGGAATCAGTAACTTTTGAAGGTACAGACACAATGACATAACCCCAGTCTATAGTTTGTAACTTGGGGAAACTGAGATACTGAGGAAATGAAAGTAAAAAGTCCAACATAAAGAAAACTAATGTGGAATCCAATATACCATTAGGCAGCAAGTTCCATTGTTTCTGGGGGCTGGACAGAGGCATACTAGAGAGGTAGAGGTCAGACCAGATTGTCCATAAGATCTGTTCTACATTCATGCTATTCACGGGGAGGTGGGTCTGGGCATGAGAGGTAAAGCACTCTGTCAGCCATAACACAAAATGCTAACCATGAACAAGAAGAGAAAGGCACTGGGACAGGGAGATCAGCACAGCAGAATGCAAGCCTAGGTTGAATATGACCCCCTTGGGATACTGGAGAGGGGTGCTGTCCATATGTCAGCAACCAGCATTCACCACAGGACCTCTGTGCTGGACACTGTAGAAATCACTTGGTCACTATCTCTTACCTCCAGCTAGGCTGTCACCTCATGAGGATGGGGGCTGGGTCTTCTTATTTACCACCATCTCTAGAGCCTCGTATAGTGCTGGCTGATATGTAAGGAAATATGGAAGGGCCACATTTATACAGATGAGGAAACTGAGGCCCAAAGGTAAGTCACTTGCTCGTGTTCACGTTGCCACTAATGGAACAAGGCTTTGAACCTAGGCCTTTCTGGTTCCTACATCCCTAGTCCTCACTAGCAGGGATGACCTATTCCCAACTATAGCAGTTAGCAAGGATTTGGCCAAGACTGCTCTGTCATCAGGCTGTGTCTCGGCACAGTGGCAACTTTTTCCCCTCCAAGCAGTGGATTGAATATGCTGGCTGTGGAAGATCCCTTCTGCTTTCCCATTCAACAGGCAGGTTTCTCCTCCTCCCATCACCAGAGGTAACCTGATCCCCTAAGTGACATTGCTAAATCGAAATGCTCATTTTATTTCCTTTTCTAAATTGTTTCCAGAGCAAGTCTTCCCAACTCAGAGGGAGTAAATTAGTACCTTCTCTTCTGACAGCAAAATAGCTTCTAGAGGTCTTCAAAGCTGGTTCAGCTGCTGCCAACTTCAAAGTGGTTGTTATATAATCTTTTCACCTAAAAGGTGCCCTGTAGGGAAGGAGTTAGAGGTATGAGGACAGAGCAAACTAGGCAGAGAAAATCCTCACTTCAGAACTCAGATGGCTAAGCTCTATCCCCTGAACACAAGGGTGGTCTGAGGGCGGGAGTGCAGGACATAGGACTGGAAGGGAATTCAGGTGTACTCAGAGCCTCTCTGTAGTGCAAGGAAACCTCTCCCGAGGCCTCTAGGGAAAGATGGGGACTTTGAGATAAGGGACATTTGTTTTCCAGCAACCATATGGATGCCCAGAGATAATTGTTCACAAATCAGGCTTCTTAAGGAGCATCTTTTTTGTGTAACTCATAGAAAAAGCAAGGGATTTTATGTCTGAGATAAATGGATGCACATTTCACCTTCACCACCAAATGATTGAAACCTTGAATGTGTGCTGTTCCTCCCTGAGCCTTGAGATTCTGTGACAGTGTTTGAGAAATCCTAGCACAGGACTAGACATTGCAGATCCAAATTATATGGGAAAATTCCAGAATATAGAGAATATGGAGAAAGTACTTTCCTCTCCAGTACCACCTTGTTTCCTACTATTGGATAAGTCAGAGTCAAGAAGCAGGTATGAGGAGCAGATTTATCCCAACCTTAGGAATAACTCTGCCCTTGCTTGGGCTGAGCTGAATTTCCTTTTGAGAGGAGGTACATCAGGCTTGCAGATAAAGTCCTTAGGGCTACCAGTCCATCCTTCATCTATAGTGCCAGAAGAGTTCTTTAAAGGTAACTGTATCTGTCATTTACTGCCACAATAATGCTGTGTAACAAAGAAGCCCGGAACACAGTGGCTTTCCACAACAAGCAGGTCACCTGAGGAAGCTCTCTGACAGTCTGTGGATTGGGTTTGTTTGGCCCCAGGGTTCAGGCCAGGCTCAAGTCTGGTCTGTGTGTATGCATTTTGGAGTCTAAGCTGCAAGGACAGCATTTCCCCAGGAAGGTTCTCATGGGGAAACACAGAAGGGATAATGAACAAATCTAATCACACAAGCATATCTGAAGCATCTGTTTGTATTACATCTGCTAATATTCATTGGCCAAAGCAAGTCACATGACTAAGCCTGAAGTCAGTGGAGCCAGAAGTTATATTGCACTCCAAGGAAGAAAGTAGGGAGAGTGATTACTTGCTGGAAAATGATTTAATCTGTCACAGGGTCCAAGATTAAATAGATTTAATCCACCCAAGCACCTTGGTTTATAGCTGGTGAGATCAGGCCCAGAGAAAAGATATTGTAGGGGGAATTGGAACCCAAGGCTCCTATGCCCCAGTCCAATGCTCTCTCCATTTTGCCCTTGATTCACTAGGGTACACTGACATTGGGGACTGTAACACCAAGACAACATGGTGTTATAGTCCTCAACGTTAGTGTACTCTTTCATTGCATTACAAAAAGTATAGTGTCAGAAGAAGAGGACCTGAGAGAGTCCTACTCTGTTCTTGAGTCTGGTGCTCATTCCCGGATGTGACATTTGAAAAGGGGCTGGACAAGCTGGAGTGTATTACAGATCACAAGCAGGAAAAGGAACTGGTAAGGGAATTGGCATATTTAACTGAGAGAACAAAAATTCAAGGAGATGTGGGTCCACTATCTTCAGCTCTCCCAAGCCTAAAGGGGCTCCAGGTTATTTGGGAGGGTGGAACTAAAACTTATCAGAGAAAGCAGATTTTAGTCAAGCACAACATGAGGAAGTTCTTAACTCTGTAAGAAGCAGGAGCCATTGGGCAAGGGCAAAGCATCATGGAAGCAGATGACAAGCTCCTGATCACTAGGGGTGAGCAGGGGCAGGTGACCACCGCCACAGGGACTCTCCAGGCTAGTCATACCTCCCTGGGCAGGGGGTTGGACAGGTCACTTGGGAGCTGCTCCCTTTAAAGTGGAGCATCACATGTGTTCTAAGACTAACTCCCAAGTGCACAATCTGCAGCAGCTGAGGTCCTCTTGGCCTCAAGAGGATGCAGAGCCCGAGGTTGGAGGGCCTGGGACTTGAGGGGTCCATCTTCTTTATCTTACCAAAGTCATTTGTAATCTGATTTCTCCTTGGTCATGACATTTTGCCTGTGTTTCTTCGCTGGTGAGTCCCTCCCAAGGGCAGGAGACAGTCACTGCTCTGGTAAACCTCTCTATGAGAGGCCTGATGTGGAAGGGCTGCTCCATTACAACAGCAGATCAGGAACTGAGCAGTGAGGTCAATGGAGTGCTGCTCCTTTAAAGAGCTTGGCCAGAACAGGTGTCTCCTCCTGAGGCCGCGGAGAGCTTCCAGTGTGAAGCCCATCAGTGCTTCTCTGGCTGAGAAGCAGCCTTTTCTCAGGGGCCTCTCTTGCTTTCCCTGTTTTTGAGCTCCCGGGAAATCAGTCTTCTCTCACTTTCCCTGGGATTTTCTCCTGCCAGGGATTTGGAGGAGTACTGGTTTGTCTCCAAGTGTTTTCTCACTCGTGCATTTTCCCACTTGCAAGCCCTTTTCCCTTCCCACTCCCTCTCTGTGCCTCTGCTCTGTGACCTACCTTATTTTCTAGAAGTTCAGCAGAAGCTGTATGACTATGTGCCAGCCACCTAACCTTTCTGAACCACAAGGCTTCATCAGGAAAATGGTGCTGTCTGTGCCCTTACTGCCCTGCCTTTCCCCAAAGGACTGCCATGTGCTCAGACAGAATGTTCCAGCAATGTGCCGGTTCTGCCCACTCTGACCTGCGCCCCTCTCACTGCTTCCCTACAGGGACTGTATTATGCTCTGCTGTCTGAACAGTGGCACCAGCTTTGTGGCCGGCTTTGCCATCTTCTCTGTCCTGGGCTTCATGGCATACGAGCAGGGGGTACCCATTGCTGAGGTAGCAGAGTCAGGTGAGTGCCAAAGGTGGGGACGCTTTAGGTGATGGTTACAATGAAAATATTATCTTCCTCTTCAGCTCATTCTTCCCCTGGGGCAGATCACAGGAGGGGGCCCTACCATCCATCCTCAAATTAGGATCCTGGGAATTACCTGGGCAGGAAATCTTGACACCTCCTCACTGCTGAATCCAAGGCATTCCCAAGTTGTGTAGATTCTGCCTCCTCAATGCTACTCCACTTCATCAGTTTTTCCCCTGCTCCACTGTCTTCCCAATAGACCAGGCCTCCATAACCACTCACCTGGATGCCTGCAGGAACCTTTCACTGGCCTCCCTGCCTCCGCTGTTTACCCCTCCATTCCATGTGCTACCCTGCAGAGTGATTTTTTTCAAAAATGCAAATCTGAACATGTCCTCAGTCGGAAAACCTTTTTTGGCTTCTCATAGTGCTGAACTCTAAGTACGGCCTCAAAACCCTATATTGCCCAGCTCCTGCAGCCTCACCACCTGCCTCGTCCTCCCATGCCCACTCTGCCCCTCAGCAGTCTGCTTTCACTTCTGAGACATAGCTCACTCCCTCCCAGCTCAGAGCCTTTGCACATGCTCTTCCCACTGCTCGAAGAGCCTCTCTGTCTCCTTATCCTTTTTCCAGATGCAGAATCACCATGAGTGTGACATTCTTTAGTACATTTTGATGAGTGTTTATATCAAACTCACTGTAGGCAGGGTTATTGTTGATGAAGTGATTATGCAAAATGGTGAATAACTCTTCCCTTGATATACATGGTATTTGAATCATGGAAAAATTAAATGTATATTAAAAAGTAAAAAATTAGTTTGCATTTTCATGGCAGAGTTGGATTCTAATCTCAGATAAATCTAAATAGGTTTTTCACCTATATGAATGTCTGGTAGGACATTTGTCCAGAGTAGCATAGGGGGCTTAGCCTCTCTGGTCTTCATCTACTCCATGCCAGTTATGCCCTCATTCTTTGTGACAGCCCCAAGCACCCTTCAAGCCACACTGCCTCTTTGACAACCCTGGTCTGGGGTGTGGCTGTTTTTGTCTCGTGTGCCCACCAAGCTGGGCAGGGTGGTGGGTATACACATCAGAGCAGGAAGCTGATTGCTGAGCTTTGCTCCGTTACCACTAGGGTGCACCTTCCTCTGGACATTGTATATCAGAGATAGAGACAATCTCTGCTGAAATCAGGGGTCCGAACTAGCCAAAGGATACTAATATAATCAAAGTTGTCAGTCATCGAGTGCCTGCTCTGGGCAAGAGCTGTCTCATATGGCCCTTGGCTCAGCCCTTCAAAGTGGCACTTCTGCTATCCTCATTTTACAGATCAGGAAGCTGAGGCTCAGAGAGGTGAGGTCACTTATCCAAGGTTACCCAAGCTCAAAGGGATAGGGCTGAGATTTAAACATGGCCATCTGGCTCCAGAACCCATGCTCTGACTATGATATCCTCTGCCCACTATGGACACTTCATAAAACACTCATGCTCTGTCCTCACATTGAACCATGGGGTAGCCTCATGGGGAGGGAACATTACCTTCTCTACATGGACTTTGCCGTCTCTGAGAATCCACTTCCTCCTCTATAAAGTGAACATCCTAATTGCCACCTCAGGTGATGAGTTAGATAGGATATCTACAGTACTCTTTTTATCCTTACAGTTGACCCTGTATCATTACAGATGAACATCATGGATTTGAACTGCATGAGTTCACTTATAAGTGGATTTTTTTCAATAAATATACCATCAGCTCTCTGTATCTCCAGGTTTTGCATCCACAGATTCAGCCAACCACAGTTCAAAAAACAGTATTTTTAAATTACAATTGACATACATTATTATATTAGTTTAAAGTGTACAACATAGTGATTAGACATTTATATAACTTAAAAAGTGATCACCCCAATAAGTCTATCCATCTGACACCATACATAGTTATTATAATATTATAGACTATATTCCCTATTCTGTACTTTACATACCAGTGACTTTTTATAACTGGCAATTTGTACATCTTAATCCCTTCACTTTTTTCACCTATCACCCAACCTTTCTTCTGTCTGGTAACTATCAATTTGTCTTCTGTATCTGAGTTTGTTTCTGCTCATTTCATTCAGCATAATACCCTCTAGGTCTATCCATGTTGTCATAAATGGTAAGATTTTATTCTTTTTATGGCTGAGTATTTTTTTATTGTATATATGTACCTCATCTTTTTTATCTAGTCATCTATCAATGGACACTTAGGTTGTTTCTATATCTTGGCTATTGTAAATAATGCTGGAATGAACATAGGGGTGCATATATCTTTTCAAATTACTGATTTGGATTTCTTAGGTTAAATACCCAGAAGTGGAATTGCTGAGTTATATGGTAGTTCTATTTTTAATTTTGCTTCCCATAGTGGCCACACCATTTTACAACCTTGCCGACAAGGGTGCCCTTTCCTCCATATTCCCACCAATACTCACTGTTTGTTGAGTTATTGATAGCCATCTGACAGGTGTGAGGTGATATCTCATTATGGTTTTAATTTTCATTTTCCTGATGACTAGTGATGTTGAGCATATTTTCCTATGTCCATTGGCCATCTGATATATCCTCTTTGGAGAAATGTATATTCAGGTCCTCTGCCCAATTTTTAATTGGATTATTTGTTTTTTGGTGTTAAGCTGTATGAATTCCTTAATATTTTGGGTATTAACCCCTTATCAGATATATCACTGGTGAATATCTTCTCCCATTCAGTAGGTTGTCCTTTCATTTTGTTGATGGTTTCCTTCTTTGTGCAAAAACTCTTTATTTTTTGATGTAGTCCCATTTGTTTATATTTCTTTGGTTTTTCTTGCCTGAGGAGACAGATCCCAAAAAAATATTACTAAGACTGATGTCAGAGAGTTTACTGTCCGTGTTTTCTCCTAGGAGTTTTATGGTTTCAGATCTTACATTTAAGTCTTTAACCATTTTGAGTTTATTCTAGTATATAATGTAAGAGAGGGATACACTGTCATTCTTTTGCATGTGTCCATCCAGTTTTCCCAACACCATTTACTGAAGAGACTGTCTTTATTTCGTTGTATATTCTTACCTCCTTTGTCTTATATTAATTGACTGTGTAGGTGTGGGTTTATTTCTGGGTTCTCTAGTCTGTTCCACTGATTTATGTGTCTGCTTTTATGCCAGTACCATGCTATTTTGATTACTATAGTCTTGTAATATATCAGGTAGCTTGATACTTCCAACTTTCTTCTCTCTCAAGATTGCTTTGGCTATTTGGGTCTTTTGTGGTTCCACATAAATTTTAGGATTCTTTGTTACTAGTTTTGTGAAAAATGCCAGTGGTATTTTGATAGGGATTGCACTGAGTATGTAGATTGCTTTGGGTGGTACGGACATTTTAACAATATTAGTGAAAACAGTATTTTTGATCTATGATTGGGAATCCACAGATGTGGAGTGCCAACTGTGTCCATTTTTCTATGCCATTTTATATAAGGGACTCAACCATCCACAGATTTTGGTATCTGCAAAAGGTCCTGAGACCAATCCCCACCCTAGATACTTAGGGATGACTGTAGTTAAGTTTGGGGGGATTCAAAAGTTACACAGATTTTTGACTACATGGGGGTGTCTGTGCCCCTAACCCTTGCTTTGTTCAAGAGTCAACTGTATTTCCATTGTATAGATGAAGCTGACAAAGGAGCCATAGATAGAAATGAAAAGAGCCAACTGAAAATACATTTTCTTGACTTTTTAAAATTTCAAATTGAAAGCATGTTTATTGTAGAAAAAATGTGGAAATATTTACAAAGGAAAAAGTCTCCAGTTCAAATCTGACAACACTTTGGGGTTCTCATGCCAGGATTTTCCATGCATATATAGCTACATGTGTATAGATGGAAATGGGAACAAATTATTCTTGATATTCTGTAGGCTACATTTTTCCATTCACAATAATGCATGAGGAGCTTTCTGCCTTGGAAACAGAGATGTCATCAGGAGTTTCAATGGCTGTGTGGTATTTCACTGGATGAATGTACCATAATTGATTTACTCTGTCCCACTTGTCAGGCCCTAAGGTGGTCGATTTTCATATGCCACCTCACAGAATCTTCTTAGCATCTCTGCAAAGTGCTTTATATGGGCACCTTTCACATATACAGCAGTTCTGGGCCTTATCATGCCCACTACACATGACAGTTCTGTAGCTCAGAGTACGAACTGGTTCACCCAAGGTCACCTAGCCCATATGTAGTGCAGCCTGGCTCTGGCCTCTTCTGCCTCAGTTTCTTGTGCTGCTCTTGGTCCCCAGCAAGTAAACATGCTCTATGGGGGTGTGGATCAGACCAAGATCCTCCTTAGGAGCCCTTGCCATTTGGAGAAATTTCAAGTTGCAAGTGATATGTAGCCACCTCACCTTGCTCAGAAGGACTAGAGCTCACTTTCTGAGGAATGATTTTTGGAAAATACCTAATTAGATGGCAGAACACTCAGTGACATGTTGCAGCACACCTGGAGGCAGCCAGGAAGGCAGCATATGCTTATTGCAGGGTTCAGATTTTCTCCTGCTAGGAGTCCAGCACCCAAGATTTGCCTACCCTTCCCCGCATGTCCCTTGGTCTGTTTCTCTGATACCCTTCCCAGTCAGGGTGTCATCTCCTGGAGCTGAGATTTTAGACAACCTATAGTTCAGTCTTGTAGAGCTATAAAACTTATAGATGAAATACAAATGAATATTTAAAAATACTAGTTAGCCCAAAAGAAGGCAAAAAAAACAAAACAAAACAAAAAAAAACAAGAGAGTAAAGAAAAGACCAAAAAACCCAGAAGGAACAAAAAGAAAACAAATAGGAAATGGTAGACTTATACCCAACCATATCAATAATTACAGTAAATGCAAATAGACCAAATACCCCAATTAAAAGGCAGAGATAACCAGACTGAGTAAAAAAATCAAGGCTCAACTCTAAGGTGTCTAAAAGAGACACACTTAACATTTAAAAACATATAGCATGCAGACAACAAGTATAAGGAAATTGGCATGGCTATATTGGTATTAAAAAGAGTAGATTTCAAGTCAAAGAGTATTACCAGAGTTAAAAGGGACACTTCATAGTGTTGATAAAAGGGGCAATTCATTGGTAAGAGATACAATCCTTAAAGTGTTTATACCTAATGACAGAGATTTAAAATATATGAAGCAAAAGCTAACAGACTAAAAGAGAAAACAGACAAACCTACAATCATTGTTGGAGTTTTAACACCCCTCTTTCACTCATGATAGGACAACTACAGGTGTACCTTAGCAATATGGCAGGATCAGTTCCAGGCAACTGCAATAAAGCAAGGACAGGCATATCTCAGAAATATTGCAGGTTCAGTTGCAGACCACTGTAACAAAGCAAGTATTGCAATAAAGTGAGTATCATAATAAAGCAAGTCATAATCTTTTTGCTGGTGGAGGGTCATACCTTCAGTTAGTTAAAAAAAGGCAACACTTGTGAAGCGTAATAAATCAAGGTATGCCTGTATACAAAATATCAGTAAAGATAGATCTGGACACTATCAACCAAGTTGAACTGATTTAATTAACATTTATAAAACATGGTACCCAACAATGGCAGAGTACAGTCCTTTTTAAATGCATATGAAACATCCACAAGATAGAACATCAACTGAACCATAAAATAAACCTCAATAAATTTCAAAAGATTTAGTTATTACAAGGTATATTCTCTGACAAATGAATAAAATTAGAAATCCAAACAGAAAGATATCTAGAAAATCCCAAGTATATGTAAATTAAGCAACACCCTTCTAAATATCCCACGTGTCAAAGAAGGAAATGTTTCAAACTGAACAGTAATGAAAAACACAACATATCAAAATTTGTGAGATGCAATTAAAATGCTTACAGGGAAACGTAGAACTTTAAATACCTTTATAAAAAGATTTAAGTTTCTCTCTGAAGAAGCTAAAAAAAAGAAATACAGACTAAATCCAAAGTAATAGAAGCAAAGAGATAATAAAGATAAGACATACAAATAATAGAGAAAACTTTTAAAGCCAAAATTTAACACTAGAAAATATTTTAAAATTGTAACCACCTAGGAACACTAATCAAGAAAAAAGAGAAAACACACATTAATAATATCAGGAATGAAAGAGAAGAAATGGCTGTTGATCTTACAAATATTAAAAATGAGAATGAGAATATTATAAACAACTTCAAGCTAATATATTTGAAAATGTAGATTAAATGGACAAATTCTTTTAAAAATATAATTTGTTTAAACTGACTCAAAAAGAAATAGAAAAACTAAATAGCTCTATATACTTTAAAGAAATTGAATTCATTATCAAAAACCTTCTTATCAAGAAAACTCCAGGCTCTGATGGTTTCACTGGTGATTCTATCAAACATTCAAGAATGAATCAATCTTACTCTTTTAAAAATTAGAGGAGGCAAGAATTTTTAGTATCTGAGAACAATGAATGATAGCTATATAGCTATTTATATCACAAATTATTTTCCCCAAACAACAAGAAAAAAGAAGGGAAAGCATATTCTACACAAAACCATGCCCCCTGAATACTTGAAGACAGAAAATGTTAAAGCTGCAGATAAATGTAACAAAAAGAAAAATCACCAATCCTAGTGCACAGTCTCTTCCTCTACCATCCACTCTGCAAGGCCTGGTGGTGAACAAAGACAAACTGAGAAAAACGATGGGAGAGTAGGGGAACAGAAGACAGAGGCTGATGAAGAGAAAGTGATTTGGAACAATTTCTAGAAGATTAAATTCACTCTAAATCTGAAAATACTGGAAAGGGTCCAGACAGGTCCCTTAGCAGGAACTACAGAGAAGGGATTCAAAGTATGTATGATTTAAAGGGGCAGGGATCATGTAAAAGGATAGGCATAATTTGAAGGAACAAAGCTTCTAGGAGAGAAAAAAAGGGAAAAAGGAGGAGAAACACCCTTTGACAATTAGATGGTGAAGGTAAAACCAAGAAAAGAAGATAAAATGTAAATTCCTGCAAAATAAAGGAGAACCATAAAATCTAGGTGTGAGAAGGGGAGCTCATTTTCTCCCCACCATCAAAACAAAATGCTGTTAAAGTACATGGACTTTGCTATACTGACATAAGAGAGCACTATTAAGCTGGGAATGTTATAAAATACCCATGAAAAACAAGAGAAGAGTCAAGTCTATACAGAGCTACTACAGAAAATCAGGAATAAAAATTTCTCATATACTAGTGAATAACCATGCTCCCCCTCTGCAAAAAGCCATGAAGTTGAAGAAAACTCTAAATCAGCACTCCAAAGAGAATTAAACAAACCAAAACAAGCACCCAAGGATGTGAAAAAACACCTTGAACCAGATATTCAGAAACTAACAAAAGAGGAGAGAAGAAAAAGAAGTGGAAAGAGGGTTGATTGAACTCAGGAAATGAGAAAAAATGAAAAAATAAATTATCTTAGAAATTAATAATAAATTACAAGGTGTCCAATGGAGACAAGTCTCAAGAAGGTGCATTGATGAAAGGCAGGAAAACAACCAAGTGAATGAAAGTGACATAAAGGAGTAGAAATTAAGCCCCCCAAAAGAAATGGATGACCTGCAAAGGAGAGATAATATTTATATTATCAGAATCCCTGCAGAAGAAAAAACAATGGAAGAGAAATATTTATAACTATAATCCAAGAAAATTTTTCAGAAGTAGAAATGGAGCTGAATCTATACATTGAAAGAATTCCTTGGGTACTAAGGAAAATTAACCCAAAATGATCAACTCCTGTTACGGACCGCACCCGGACAAGATGACCTCAGAGCCGAATTAGAATCGAAAAGAAAATTTTATTACGAATTCGAATCCGGGCTCAAGCCTCCACTGCCGCAGCAGCGAGAACAAGAGCCCCGATCCTTAGCATGAGGTTCCTTATATTAGGTTTATGGCGGGCTGACTTGGCACGCGCAGGACAGGTTGCAGTTCCTTATTGGCTAACCATATGGCCTGATTATGGCCTGACCTTTAAGCAAGCAAATAGGATGTCTGGGCAGAGAATTCCGGCCCTTGGTCAGAGGGGATTGCAGTCTACCTTGCTGGGGGAATTTAAAATTTTCCATTCCGCCATCTTAGATCTTACATCGCCGTCTTAAATACATAAGTTCTCATGACCCGTTACACATCGCCATTTTAAATACATAAGTTCTCATGACCCATTACACTCCTTCCATTTACAACCTAGTAAAGATATCAGTTTTCAAAAATAAAGATAAAATCCTCAAGGTCTCCAAGCAAAAAAGATGAAATATCTTGTAGAGGCAAAAAATTAATTTGCCACCATTTTTTCAAAACCAACATACAAAGCAAGGTACAATAGAGCAGCATTTTTTTTTAAGTATTCACAAAAAGAAGCATGAATCAAAGATTTAATATTCAGCCATCTCTTCAAATGTGAAGGCTTTATAGAAACCATTTTCAGCATACAAGAGCTTAGAGACTTTTTGGATGAAGAAGGACAAATTAGTAGTTACAAAACAGTCATAGGAATTTAAAGTATAGCATAGGGAATATAGTCAATATTATTGTAATGGTTGTGTGTAGTGCCATATGGGTGCTAAGTAATGGGAGGGATTATTTCATAAATTAAATAAATGTATAACCATAAAAAAAAGAGCTTAGAGACTTCTGTACTCATTAGTTCTTGGATAGACTCTACTTAGGGGTGAGCTTCATCCAACCCACTATGACTGGGAAGACTTCAGATAAAGAACTGATAGCACCTAAAAAATATATGTGTACATCTAAGACGATAACAAAGAAGAAGAATAAAGACTAATGGAGAAATGCTGTTATAATACTGTATAAATGATGTATACACACTGTTATAAAGTAGAAATCATTCAACTAAGAAGTGGAAAGAGAAGGCAAGAGGAAAATAGAAAAAGCTCATTATAGGAGCAGTAGGTGGTGTTAAAGGATACTGTGAGAGCAGGGGTGGGGTGGGGGTGGGGGTGGGGGAATGGGACTGGAAAGCCAGATAGTAGAGACTTAAATAAGAAAACAAGGGCCTAAGGGCATTTTCAAAGGGTGTAAGAATAAAAGTAACCGCTAGAACAAAAACATAAACCTCCCTAAGCACCAAAAATCATTTACAAATAAAATATAGAATATTCAGAGAAACATAACAAATATAAAAAAAATACATAACTAGAAAATATTTTGTCAGAGTTAAGACCAATCATATTAATAAATGTGAATGGGTATAACTCATCTGTTAAATAGGTTTTCAGTTTAGCTCACAAGACCTACATATATGCTGTATATAAGAGACGCCTAAAAGAGTGATTCACAAAGACTAAAAATCAGTGGATACACAACAATAGCAATGCTGATATCAAACAAAGTAGAATTCAAGTCCAAAAGTATTAAGCATGACAAAGGGTACTTTTTAATGTTAAAAGCCACAATTCATAATGACATATATAGCACACATGAAAATATGTGGACAAATAACACGGCAATAATCTGTATGAAGCAAAAATTGTAGGAGATGCAAAGACTCTCATAGATAGAAATAAACTAACAGTAAGAGAAAATCATACTAAAATATTTTTATTATCAATTAAAAAATTTTTGAATGATATTCAAAAAAATATACAAGAATAAGAGTGACCCTCCAAATAAGCACAAGGAAGGAAGTAATAAAGATAAAAGCAGAAATTAATGAAGTAGTAAATAAACAGTAGATCTAATTAATAAAACCCTGAGTTTTAAAAAATTAAAATAGACAAATCACCAGATAATCAAGAAAAAAATGGGAGAACATGCAAATAACAAAATAGGAACTGCCAAATGTGAAATACTCACTGAAGCATAAGTTTTTACAAATCACAAGATTACTTTGCAAGTCTCTATGCATATAAATTTGAAAACCTAGGTAAAATTAATATTTTCTTAGAGAAATACAGACTGTCAAAATTGACCCCATTTGATTTGGAAAGTTTAAACAGGCCAATTTCCATAAAAGAAAGAGACAAATTTATTGAGAACCACTCCATAAAAAACACCAGGTCCAGATAGTACCAGTTTTCTATAAATTATTTCAGAGTACTGAAGAAGAAAAACTCCCTAACTCTTCACATGAACATGAATAATATTAATATCTAAACCAAATAAAGACAATTCAAAGAAAGAAAACTACAGACCAGTATCACTCATGCACATTGATATAAAAATACTAAATAAAATATTAGCAAACAGAATCCAAAATCACATTAAGTAATATAGCATGACCAAGTAAAATTTTTTCTAGGAATAATGCAAGGTTGGTTAATGCTAGGAAATCCACTAATATCATATAGCATATTAATAGATCTAACAGAAAAAGTTAGAAAATTACTTCTATAGATGTTGTTGACAAAATTTAAAACCCATTCATGATTTTTTTTTAAATCAAGAAATTAGAAATTTTGGAGTGTTATGTTATTTTCCAGCTTTATTGAGGTATAACTGACAAATAAAATTGTAAGGTATTTAACGTGTACAGAACTTCACATATTGGGGTGGGGAGGAGTGAGAACATTTAAGTTTTACTCTGAAGAAATGTTAATTATGTGATAGAGTGTTATCAACTATAGTTACTATGTTATACATTAGATCTTCAGAAGTTGCTCATCTTATAGCTGAAAGTTTATACCCTTTTACCAACTGTTCTCTATTTCCCCCACCCACCCAGCCCCTGGCAACCACTTTTCTACTATCTGTTTTTATGAGTTTGACTTTTTCTTTAGATTCCACCTATAAGTGATAGTACTATGCAGTGTGTATTTCTCTGTCTGGCTTATCACACCTAGCATAATTTCCCTCCATCCATATTATTACAATGATAGGATTTCTTTCTTTCTCATGGCTAAATAATATTGCATTGCACATATATAGCACATCTTCTTTGTTCATTCATGTCAATGAACACTGACATTATTTTCATGTCTTGGCTATTATAAATAATTTTTTACGAATTTTTGTGAATATTATTTATTTAAATTACAACTGTATATATGCATAAACATTTAAAAAGCAAGTATTTATAGTATCCTACCCATCATGTGAAAAAAAGGAGGATATAAGAAAATATATCTGTTTATTTGTACAAAAGAAATATAGAAAGGATAACTAGAAACTAAAAAGAATGGTTACCTACAAGGAGTGAGTGGAAAAGGGGTAGAAAGAAGGGAGGAATTAGGAATGAGGTAGTAAGTATGAGAAGGAAGCAACAGCACTGAGTGAATCTGTATTTTATTATTTTATTCTATTTTTATTTAAGTCTGACTCTTAGAACCAGGGTAATGTTTCACATACCACCCAAAATAAATAGTTATTTTTCCTGGGTGGAACCCAAAGAGAGTACAACAGTAACAGATGAATTTGACTATGTTATAAATGAATAATGTAACCACACCTAAGAGAATGGAGGAGAAGAGAACTAAAGTAAATTTCAGGGAAACGGTATTTTGGCTGGATATTATGAGGCTAAGGACAGCAATAACTAATGTATTCTTGTTATTAGTACAGAGGTATGGGTTAGCGATTCTGTAATTATTGTTTGTGTATGTTAGGATTGAACAAACCAGTCAATATAGGTAGAGACAATTTTTCACTGAGAAAGAAATTACAAACAAGGAAAGCAGAGAAGCTAAAATGAATTATATTAAAATCGGAGGTATCAGTATAGGCTCATAATTTTAATATATATACACAGATAGATATAGAAATGTATGTGTGGCTAAATATGCATACACATATTTCGTACTTTGTGCTGAGAAGGTCTTTGAGCAATGATACTCCAGTAGCAATGAGCACACTTAGTGGCCAGATCTTGATTTCTGAGTACCATTCTCCAATAAAAAGACCCAGAGCTCCTTGGATAAGCAGTTGAGTGCTGGGGCAGGACAGGATGAAGCTAGAATATTTGGGGTACCAGAAAATGACATGTTCAGAAAAAGGATGGAGGCATGTCAAAAGCACACAGGAATCAACCTGAAGAAGTTCCCAATGGCCAAACCTGGAATAGCAAAATAAATGGGAGTATTGGATTATGGTGCACAGAATAAAACCATGAGTTCATACTGAAATAAATAAAAACGTAATAGGTAAATAAATAAATGAGTGTGAAGGGATAGCTCTTTCTTACAGAAGAATTCTAATTAATAAATCTAGAAGAAATGAAGAAATACAGACCTATTAGGCAAACACCACAGAATTGTTGTAGGCAAGATTCACCAATGGATGCTAAAACTCATTGGGTAAAAGTCTGACTTGAAACAGGATATTTTCATAATCTCAAAATACCCTTCTCAAGATATTTATCAATTACAAAGGGAAAAAACAATAAATATATAGTGGAGAAAACTGACAGGCACCAACTTAACCAGGTGATCAAGGTAAACCAGCACTAAGGTTTACTGACATCATGTACCTCCCAATATGATGATACACGGAGAAGGATACACTTCTATGCTTTTCTTGTCCTCCAAAATTGCATAACCTCTGTTTAATCATGAGAAAACGTCCATGTTTCCACATCGAGAAACATTCTGTAAAATAATGACCAGTACTCATCAAAAATGTCAAGGTCATGAAAGATAAGATTGAGGAACTGTCATGAAAGATAAGATTGAGGAACTGTCACAGAAGGGAGAATACTAAAGAGATACAACCAAGAAATGCAATGTGGAATTCTGAATTGGGTACTAGACCAGAAAAAAAATGATGTAAGGAGGAAAATTAGTAGAATATAATTAAGGTCTATATTTTAATAGTATTGTACCAATATTAATTTTCTGGCTATTAAATATTGAGTGTTTTCTCCTAAAATCAGAAACAAAACAAGCATGTATGCTGTTCCTCTTCTATTCCATGTAGTCCTTCCTCTCTAGGATCTCCAGAGAGTGCAGTAAGGCAAGAAAAAGAAATAAAAAGCATTACAATTAGGAAGAACAAAAACTGTGTTTATTCATAAATATGATTGACCAAACAGGGCCTCACAAGGAACCTACAGAAAAAATTAATAAGTGAACTTAGGCCTCAGGATAAGGACAATAAACAAAAAGCTATTGTTTATTTTATATGCTGGCAACAAACAATTGGAAAATTTTCATATTCTACTCTTCACAATATACAATTAAGAAAATGAAAAGACAAGCCACAGAGCAGGAGAAATAGTCGTTAACACTTCTTTGATAGAGGATATATATCTCAAATACAAAAAATTCTCACAACTAAATAAAAAGGAGATATTTCAATAAAAAATGGGCAGTTGCTACAGGTCCTTCACAAATGGTATATGAATAGACAATAAAGATATGTGAAGATACTTTACATCATTAATTATCAGGGAAATATAGATTTAAATTATAATGATATATAATACCTCATACCCACTATAATGACTAAATTTAAAAGAATGACAATATCAATTGTTAGCATGGATGTGGAGCCTCTGGAGCTCAAACATTGCTGGTAAAATGTAAAATGGCATAGCAATTTGAAAATCGGTTTGGCATGTCTTAGTTAAACATATGATTGGCATATAACTCAACAATTCCACTCCTAGTCAAGATGGGCAAAGCTACTTTAAAGTGAAAAAAAAAAAAAGTAAAGGAAAAAAAGGAAACAGATTAATGTTTGCCCAGGGCAAAGATAGAGAATAGGTGTGGAAAGATGGCAGAGGGGCCCAGGGGGGCAATGCGAGTGTTCTATATTGTGATTGTAGTGTGGTTATCTGGGTGCATACTCTTTTAAAAGCATCGAACTGTACCCTTTAAATGAGTGCTTATTGTATGTAGGTAAATTATACTTTTAAAAAACTGCTTTTAAGGTAAGAAAATAATCAGAGCTAATGTTTTTTAGTATATACATTTTTAAGTACTTTCCATATTTTGCATTATCTCACTGACCTCCCAAGTTCACTGTATTAGGTAAAACTTTGTTATCCCCATTTTTTCAGCTGAGATATAGCTCACTGTAAAGAACAAGGATTTGAACCCAGGCCATCTGGCTGCAGAGCCTGCGCCCTTGACTACTGTGCTACAGGGCTAGAACATTAGGTGTCTCTCCCCTGACATTAATAAAGCTCCAGCTGAGGATATGCTCACAAAGTCTTCTATTTGGAGCAGCCAAAAGAAGTGAGTGTGGACTGGGAAATGAGGGGAGAAACCCAAAAGAAGAGGCAGCCTGGGTGGAACAGCATTTGTCCCAGCCCAGACTTCTGACTACCTGCATTGGAATCATGGGGTGCCTGATCCCTGCCTTACCAAAGACTGGCTGAATCATAATCTCTCATTTGGGCCTGAGAACATGCATTTTAATAAGACCCTCCCCACCCCACCCTCATCCATCCCCACCCAGTGAAAACAGTAGAGACAGGTCTGTGCAGTGGAAGGTCTGTCTGTCACACCAACCTGGGTTTGAATCCTGACCCTTCCAGACCCCAGCTTACCACTCTATGTCTCTGCTTGCTCATCTGCAAAATAGCCATCATTATAGTACCAACAGCATACATAGGGTTGCTGGGAGATTTAAGTGATTTGAATGAGAATTAAAGCACCTGGCACAGAGTAAGCACTCAATATACAATGTATTAAAATAACAATTGAATGAGGGACTGAACTCCACCCAACACCTTTCTCTCTCCTTCCTCTCCAGGCCCAGGCCTGGCCTTTATCGCTTACCCCAAGGCTGTCACCATGATGCCTCTGTCCCCACTGTGGGCCACCTTGTTCTTCATGATGCTCATCTTCCTGGGCCTGGACAGCCAGGTAAGGGGCCAAAGGAAGGGGAAGCCCAGGCTGGGAGGGCAGTGAGGCCAGATACTGCACTTAGGAGTGGGTCTAGGGCCTACCTGCCACCTCCTAGCCCTGGTCATCAGGGCCCTGCCCACTGTCCCCACCCTGCTTTCCTGCCAACACACCCTCTTGTCCAGCTGGTAGTCTCCTCAATCACCCCCAAACGTAGCTGCTCTGGTCCCTCCAAGTCTTCCCAAACACTGTTTTCCTTACCTTGAATTCTCAACTCCCAATTCAAGTTTTTAAAACATTGCTACATACTTAAATTCTGCTGAACCACTTCTGCCCAACCGTCCCACCTGACAAAGCAGGAGAAATTCTCAGAGAGTGGGCCATGGTTAGTGAAATCTGAGGGCCCCACCAGCATGTGTCCTTGTCCCAGCCAAATCATGGAGAACACAAAGACATAGGAAAGCAACTTTTTCTTTCTTCTTCTGTTTTTCTTTTGATGCAACCATGACATGCCCCAGGAAGCCACATGGGTCCCAAGTACCACCCATCACCTGCTCCCATTCCCCCCACATCCTGCCTGCCTGCCTCTGTTCTCAGTTGCCTATTGGGCTCTCATGTACTTGGCAGCCTGCCTTCCTTAGTGAAGGGTGAACTAGCAATTTACCCTTTATCTCCATACAAATGCATGCACTTACATCCTCTCACACTGTAAAACACCCCAGCCTGCCCTCTCAATCCTCTACCTGGTTTTTCAGCCAGAATCCAGTGGCCTTCAGTCACTCTTCACTTCCAGAAACCTGCCCCTTGGCCCAGCTGCTCCATCACAGCTGGTTCCCCTGTTTGCCCCAGAAAATGTCCTCCAGCCAAAGCCCATGGCCCTGCTATCAGACTAGGGTCTATTGGCAAAGTGCTGCCCCACACCCATGATGTGCAAGTCACTTAGCACCCAAGCCCAGTGGCCAGCATGTCTGTCAATCCAGCGTGTGTGTCAACCCAGCCAGGTCCAATTTCTTCCCCTGGATGGTTTCTCAGAAACTGCTAAGCTACACTGCTGAAGCACCGGGTGTTTCTGCTGATAATCTTCCCTTCCATTGTCACTCATCATCTTCTCTTCTATTGTGGCTGATAATCTTCCTTTTCATTGTTGTGGAGGAGGCCTCAGGAGAGGTCTCAGTTTGTGTGTGACAGTGACGTGCCTGCCTGGGCAGAAGAAGGTGGGGGGGGGTGGGATCTCAGCTCTTGGAAGTCCCTGGGCTGAGCCATCCAGCACTTTGTTTGCAAAGGGGGTTAAAGGTTTATCATGGAGGGCAGACGGCTACTCTGTTCACTCCCACACATGCTTTGTTTGCTTTGTGCCTGGGTTATGTCCTCAGCTTTTTGTCACAATAACCTTGCAGGCTGGGGGCTCCTTTTGTTATCCTCTTTTTGCAGATGAAGAAACTGAGGCTCAGAGATGCCGAGTAACTTGCAGGGAACTACACCCAGGTCTGTGTGCATCTTAGTCCACATGCTCTGATGTTTTGTTAGGTTCTATCCTGGATGAGCACAGCCAGCCTTGCTGTAGAGGCAGGGTAGCCTGGAGGCTAGAAGCCTGGTCTTCACAGTCAGACAGGGCTGGGTTTGAGTCCCAGGCCCATGACTCTTGCCAGCTGTGTGACTCTGGGCTAGTCATTTTCCTTCATTTGCTACAGTCCTTTTGCACAATAAGAGTGGAAACACCTTTCCTGATGAGGTAGAATGAATCAGAAAGGATTTGGGGCCAAGAAATGGCTCCAGGGATAGGGAGTACCCCACAAGGTAACCCTGAAAAGAATCCTTTACTCTTCCCTCCTGGCAGTGCAGCTCATTGTTGCAGCCTTTGGAACAAGATCACCTGGATCAAATCCAGGCTCTATCACCTAACACTTCTGTGATCTTGGCAAATTGCTCACACCCCTATGCTTCCATGTCTTCAAGTACGAAACAGGGATAATAATAAATAAATTAATATCTGTTAACTGCTTTAAACAGAGCCTGGCACACAACAAGCACCATGTGTTTGCCATTATTATTGTTATTAATCACACATTTTCTGCGGATTTCCTCTGTGCCACTGGAAATGAGTGTAGGGAGATAGATATAAGCAAGCATGGGCCCCACGGGGTAAGAGTTGTGGCCTAGGCCTAAAGGAGAAGGAAGGACTTTTCTGCCCAAACTGAGGGCAAAGAGGAAGGTCAGGAAAAGGTACATTCAGGAAATCTGGCCACAGTGCTGAGAGAGCCCAGGGAGGGGTGATTTGTATGTTGAAATAGTTGGGCCAGGTGAGTAGGAATGGAACAGATCCTGCATACCTGGCCCTGCCTCAGCATGGCAGGATCCAGATGGTTAGTGGCTCAAGCTCTGCCATCGGAACCTACATAGTCTGCCCAGGCCCAGAGACTCACACAGTGACAACACAGGGGTTGGATACAGGCTCACCTCTGCTTGCCTCCACCCAGCAGAGCAAAATAAGAGCAGGGGGCCATCACAGTCCTGGAGAAGGAACAAATCAAGTCCTGCCCATAGAGGCTGACCAGATCAGGGCTCAGGACTGCTGTCTTGCCTCTGAGCAGGGGCTACATCTCATTTAACCCTAGAACAGGGCCCAGCTTGCCACAGGCAGCATGGTAGAGAAGAAGAACCAGCTTTAGGGTCAAGAGATCCCAGTTCATGTCCTGACTCTGCCACTTCTTTGCTGAGTGAACTTGGGCAGGTTACTTCGCCTCTCTGAGCCTCAGTGTTCTCAACTGTTACATGAGCATGCTGGAGCTCTGTAAGTGCTGGGATTGTTATTCTCGAGCCCTCTGTCAGTGTGAGTGAGGGAATGAAGATAAGCCCAGTGGGAAGGGAGCCGAGTGAGGGTTTAGGCCTGCTGTGCTCGCCAGAACCAGAGCCACTAAGGTTGCCTTTTTCTTGTACTATGTCCAGTTTGTGTGCGTGGAAAGCCTCGTGACTGCTGTGGTAGACATGTACCCCAAGGTCTTTCGGAGGGGCTATCGGCGGGAGCTGCTCATCCTGGCCCTGTCGGTTGTCTCCTATTTTCTGGGCCTCGTGATGTTAACAGAGGTGAGTGGTGTGAACAGAGTAAGCAATATGGACCACACGGCATAGGGCAAAATGCCTGGGCATTGGGTTAGGAAGATCTGATGCCATATCCCACCTCTGAAATGGATTAGCTATCTGAGCTTGGCAAGGTCTAGTACCTTCTCTGTGACTCAGTTTTTTCATCTTCCTAATGGGAAAGAATGAGAATCCCGTGAAAGTTCTCATTAAGCCCTTAGCACAATGTCTTACAAGTGTAAATGCTCAGCTAAAGGTCACTGCTGGCATTATCAGAGGGAAATGAGGCTCACAGAGGGAAATGCTGGGTTTATCTGGCATTCTAGAGGCCTGGGCCACCCCTAACAGTAACTTTGGGCTGAAGGGGACAGTGTCACCTATGGGTACATCAGCTAGGCACTTTTATTGGCTTAAAGTTCAGAGCGGGCTTTTCTGGAGCATCACTGAGAATAGACACATGTGATGATATTTGTCACTTTCAGGCACTATGTTCTAGCTTCAGCCCTCCTGTGTACCCATCTTCATGTCCCTATTGGACCTGTGGGTGAGGAAGGGTTCATCATGATCTTCATAAAATCGTGTTTCTCTCCCCTCTTGCAGCCGTTCTGTTTAATACTTCTCAAGTACTTTGGGAAGGTGACATAAGGTATCGTTCTCCCTATACTCAAAAAAGTAATTTAAAAAGCAGAAAAATAAATAACTATTGCCTAGAGACAAGAAGAGGTTTATAGGAAACATGGAAAGAAATGAGAACTCAGAATCAGTCAAAGCAGCTGCTGTGGTACTGGGGTTGGCCCGTTGAGCCTCCTCATTCTCTACTTCTCAGCCAAATGCCACTGCCTCCCAGAAGCCCCCTCTGCTTTTCTTCCCCACAGCACTTTGTTCCAATCAAGCTCAGCCCAACCTCCTTCCCACTGTTACAATGACCCATCTGTTCACCTTTCTCCTTCACCGGACCCTGAGGTCCACAGACAGAACTTGTTTGGCTCTGTGCCCTTAAGGCCCGGCACACAGTGGGCATTTGGTATATGGTGGCTGGTGTTATTACTGCTCCTAGTCATTGTCACATTAATGAGAGCAATAATCAGTGTTTGAGCAAATGAATGGTGCGGCACTTCCTGTTTCCACCTCTCCTCTCCCCAGGCAGGGAAACCAGGGCTGTAGTGAGCCGGGCCTCATTAAGTGCTGATTAATTATGTAAAGTAGAGTCTTTTGTCACACACAAATTGGGGGGTTAACCTGAAGTGTTAAAGAGGCTGACAGGGACAGGGCTACAAAAGCAGGCACTGGCAAGGACAGCACTGGCTTGGAGCAGGCAGGTGGAAGGCTCTAGAGGACTGCCAGCCTTGGGTGCCACCATCTCAGAGAGCTTCATGCCGACCTCCACCTGAAGCCTCGGGTCTGACCAAGAGTGCCTCTCAGCCTCTGGGCCCAGCAAGGAGCCAAAACTTGGCTGCTGAGACTGTGAACCAGCAAATGCTTGGGCTTTACATGCCAACCTTCTGGCTCCATGAAGGAATATCTGTGAGCAGTCACACATTCAAATTGCCAAATGGGCCATGTCATCCTCGGCCTTCACAGTAATTGCTGGCAGGATTTTCTCCCTCATTTATAGACATTTAAAGCTCAGCTCTAAGGAAAAAATAGGCCACAAATTTCCTCATTTTCCATCCAGTGTAGTGGATGGTTAAGGGCATGGGCTCTGCAGCCAGGGCCACTTGGGTTTAGTTCTCAGCCTGGACACTGGCTAGTTAGATGACTTTCGGCAACTGTTCTCACTGCTCCATGCCTCGGTTTCTCCACATGAACGTTGGGGATAACAATACTGCCTTCCTTGTAATTGGACAGCTGAGTGCACACCACCTGGGCCTCTCACTGAACTAAATCTCACAGATCTATATATTATAGAGCTGTTATTCCTGCATCCCATAAAGATTGGCTGCGAACCTACTATATGCCAAGCCCTAGGCCAAAATGGGGGCACAGCTGTGCACAAGCCAGTTAGAGTCCCTCCCCCATGGTCTTTCATTCCACAAGATTCAGTTTGCATTTAACAGGGACCTACTGCAAGCCAGGCCCTGCAGTGAGAGCTGGAGACACAAAGAGGACTGGCGTATGGGCCTTCCCAGCAGTAACTCAGCACTAACTGAGCAACTAAGAAGAAGACACTTTGTTATTAAAACTGTGCATTCATAAAATATGCTGTGGAGGCCCAAAGAAAGAATGAGGCTGTCGGGGAGGGCTGGAGGAGGTGGCATTTGAACTGCACTTTGGAGAAACTTACAAGTGAACAAGGGGAGCATGTATAGACCCTAAGTGGTGAGACCATCCCACAGTCTGTCCAGGAGGGAGCATGTTGAGTGTGGCTGGTGGGAAGGAGATGAGGCCAAGTAGAGAAGGTGGCCGTGTCAGACAGGCTGAAGGAAGGCAGTGGGTAATATTAAACTGCAGAGTTACGTGGTTGGATTTGCAGATTAGAAAGGTCCCTGTGAAAACCAATATGCAGAGGATCAGGGTGAGGTGGAGGGAAGGAGGCCAGTGGGGAGGCTGTTGGAGTCATCCAGGATAGGTGCTGAGGCTGCCCAACCTCCATCTCTGGTTTTCTGTGTTGTTTCTGTCATATGGGAGCAAAAACAAGACTGACCTTTACAATCCCAGCAACCCCCAGGGGATGGTTTCTTAGGAGTGCCCAGGTACAGAGGGCGTTAGGGATAAGCAGTCTGCCCTGATGGAAGTGACTCCTGGCTGATAGTAGTCACAGGGCAGTGCAGAGGGCCCTTTCCAAAGCCAGCTTGCTAACCCTGCTTTCTCATGTATCCATCCGTCCCTCTGTCCATGTGTCTGTCCTCCCACCCCACAGGGCGGCATGTACATCTTCCAGCTCTTTGACTCCTATGCCGCCAGTGGGATGTGCCTTCTCTTCGTGGCCATCTTTGAGTGCATCTGCATCGGCTGGGTGTACGGTGAGTAGAAGCCAAGCCCATCCACGCTGCAGTGGCCTGTATCAGGGCCCAGAATATGGGTGCCCCGGGCAGGAATGGGCTGAAGTTCTCTGTGGCCTTTCTTTGTCAGTGTCAACCTTATCCTCCTTCCTCTCAGAGACTCCTTGGGCCAGTCCTTCTGCCCTTGAAACTCAATTTTTTCATCTGTAAAATGGAGTCATCATCACCACGTCTCCAAGTAGGAGATAATGTAGGGAAAGCAGCCAGCAGAGTACCTGGCCCTCAGACAATACCTCCTTCTGGTTCTCCTATTTCCCCAATGAATCAAGTTCCATGAGGGTGCTGAATTCAGTGATGTTGGATATTCCCACTGTGAACTTGGCTCAGAAATAGACACCCCTACAGGCTACTCTGCTCATTAGCAGCCCAGCCAGGCTCTGGTCTTCAGAGCCCTGACCCTCACCCCCATGCAAGTCAGCCAGCCCCTTGCCCTGCATTTCAACAGGCCACCTTCCACCTTTCTCCCACAAACTCCACTATTCCCTGGGCCTCACTGTCCAAGGTCTGGAATGGTCTCCCCAAGATCAACTGGAATCCCTCTTCCTGCAGTTTACCCTCAAACCTTACATAGGTATAACTCATGGTAGTTTTTAAGCAGTAATGAATAAGGTTCCTGCCACAATTTGTCTGTGTCCAGCCAGGGAAAGTAAGTACTCATAGCCTTCCCTCTGAGTCTTGTACAAAATTCTCTGGGGTCTGTGTGCCTGTCTGTTTTATTCTGGACAGGAAGCAACCGCTTCTATGATAACATTGAAGACATGATTGGCTACCGGCCATTGTCACTGATTAAATGGTGCTGGAAGGTTGTGACCCCCGGGATCTGTGCGGTAAGGGCCCAATCCCCACCCACTTTTCTGTTGCAGAGCCCCAGGCCTGGCAGAGCTGGAACTGAGGAGCTGGCTTCTGCCTGAGCGACCCTGTGTGCTCAGAAAGTCCAAAGCACCTGATTCCTTCCTAAGCTGGAGTTGTGGGGACAGTCTCTGGGCTTGGCAAGGGAGGGGCCTCCCTGAGATCCCAGCTCTGCCACCACCTTCCTATATGACCATAAGCAAGTCACCACCCTTCTTGGAGCCTCAGATTCTATACCTGCAAACTGGGTAGCTGGGCCCCCCGTGGGGGCTGAGGACCACGTGAGAGACATTTGGCTTTGTTGTTAACTGCAAAAGCAGCAGAACTGAGGGTAAAGTTAGGGCTCATGCTGTGCCCTCTCTGTGACCAGACCACAGAGAGGCCTTCGTGAGTAGGTATTTAATAAAAAAACAGCCCACCGCTGTTCACCCAGTTCTTGGCAAGGCAAGTATCTCAGAGTATCTTCATAAACCATCATAGTTCTGAAAGTCAACTTTAAAACCAGCCCCAAGAAATAGCCAGGGAAAAATAAAACTTTCTAACTGGGCAGAAGCAGAGGCTAAGGCTCCTGGGTTGTAGAGAGGTCCTGGGAACTGGGGGCGGGTATCCATTCTCTGTGTGTCTGATTCCAGTGGGATGCACCTCAGACTCACCGTGGATCCTGGCAGAGCCTTCTCTGAGGCTGTCACATGGGGTCAACCCTCTCCCCTGCTGGCCTCCTGCATGCAGGCCCCAGGGAGCTCTCCCCATCTCTCTACAGGGCATTTTCATCTTCTTCCTGGTCAAGTACAAGCCTCTCAAGTACAACAACATCTACACTTACCCCGCCTGGGGCTATGGCATCGGCTGGCTCATGGCCCTATCCTCTATGCTCTGCATCCCACTCTGGATCTTCATCAAGACGTGGAAGACAGAGGGGAAGCTGCTGGAGGTGAGACAGCAGGGATGAGAGGTCAGCAAGGACAGCCTCAAAGGGCCCAAGGACAGGGTCGGGCTTGGCTCTGCCTCAGGTGGGCCAATGATCGCAGCTGAGTTCATGAGTGCCTCTCTGGGGCTCAGCTTCTCATCTAGTCAGTGGGTGTCATGAGAACTGGCCCCCACGTCTCTTCTAGGGCAGCTGTGATTGGCTCTTCCCTGGTAGATGTTCATCGTGACCACTATGTAGAGGCATCTCTGTGAGGCCTCAGGGTTGACCCTGTTTCTCTGAGTTCAGCCACAGTTTCCTCATTTGTAAATTGGGGACAAGCAGCAGTTTCTAACTTACAGAGGTTTTTGTGAGGACTGACTCAGTTCCTATAGGGAAAGCACTGAGACCAAGACCTGGAAGAGGAAATGACCAAGTGTTAGCTCTTACTTTTCTGTTAATGCATTAAGGACCCCATTTCTAGGGCACAGGAAGAGAATCTGATCTATTCTGTGTCATCATCCTCCTGGGCTCTGTACATGCTGTATCTCCTTTAGTCCTCAGAATAAACCAGGGTGCTGGCATCATTTTCTGCATTTAATAGCTAGAGAAACTGATGCTCATCAGAGAAATTGTCATGCAACCAAAAATTATCATCACACAGCCAAAAATTAGCAAACCAGATTTTTTATTGAGATAAGTTATATTAGTTTCAGGTACACAACATAATGATTCAATGTTCGTATCTATCGTAAAATGGTCACTACAGTAAGTCTAGTTAACATCTGTCGTCATACATAGTTGCAAATTTTCTTTCTTGTGATAACTTTTAAGATTTGTTCTCTTGCCAAGTTTTAAATATGCTATACAGTATTATTTAATCATAGTCTCCATGCTGTACATTACATCCCCATGACTTAATGTCTTTTGAACCCCTTCACCCATTTTTGCCAACCCCTACCCCAATCTGTCTGTCCTCTATGTGTATGAGCTTCTATTGTTTTGTTTAGATTCCACATATAAATGAAATCCTATAGTATTTGTCTTTCTCTGTCTGATTTACCTCACTTAGCATAATGCCCTCAAGGTCCATCCATGTTGTCAAAAATGGCAAGATTTCCTGTTTTGTGGCTATGTAATATTCGTGTGTGTGTGTGTGTGTGTGTGTGTGTGTGTGTGAGACATTTTCTTTATTCATCGATGGATGCTTAAGTTACTTAGATTACTTCCATATCTTAGCTATTGTAAATAATGCTGTGATGAACATAAGGGTACAGAGCTTTTCCAGTTAGTGTTTTTCTCTTATTCAGATAAATACTCAGAAGTGGAATTGCTGGATCTTATAGTAGTTCTATTTTTAATTTTTTGAGGAAACTCCATACTGTTTTCCATAGTAGAAACCACATTTTTAAAAACAATTTTAGTGAAGTATGTTTTATATGTGATAAATTCTCCCATTTGGGTATACAGTTCAGCATAGTGCAATTACCACCATAAATCAGTTTTAGAATGTTTTCATCACCCTAGCAAGATCCCTCATGCCCATTCACAGTAAATTCTGTTTCCACCCCCAGACAACATGAATCTCCTTTGTCTCCACGGGTTTGCCTTTTCTGGACACGTTCCCTCAGTGGAATGGTACAGTATGCAGTCTCTTGGTGGCAGACTGCATTATAATCCAAGCCGTCTTATTCCAGAGTACTCTCTGTTTAGTCTCCTTTCCCACCTGTCCATGGATTAAATGATTTGAGTCAGTTTCTCACTCATTTAACAAACTGTTTGCAGTGTGCCAGACACTATTCTAAGCCATTTACAAACACCGAGCCATTTAATCCTCATAGCAGTCCTGTGAGGCAGAGGCTCTTATTGTCCTCATTTCACAGATGAGGAAGCCGAAGCACAGAGAAGTGAAACAGCTTGCCCAACGGCACACAGCCTCTAAGTGGTGGAGCCAGAGACCCTGGAGTCTGTGCTCTCACCCCTGTGCTCTACTGCCTTGTGTCACTGCCATACTCCATTGTGGGGCCCTGTCTTTGCCCTAGTGCTACACCCCGAGGATCTCAGGGGTTGACCTTGGTCTCCCAGGACAAGGTCAGAGGGAGAGAGGGGTGGGTGTATATTTGCAGACATCCAAATGCAATTGTCCACTCAGAGTCAGCTTCCCTTAGCGAGCCTGCCTACTGAGAGGCCTGGGCTCCAGAAAAAGTGTGCATCAAGATAGAAGGAGCTAGCCTGTTCATGCCCCCAGTAAGTCAGGGAATGTAGGTCAAAGGCAGTTGGTTAATTCTGATTTGGAACCAAACAGGTTCAGAGGATAGTAGTCTTGTAGCGCTAAGGCCTTGGCCACTGCAGACCTCTGCCCAAATTTCCAATGACCTTTCAGTATTCAGAGATGCCCTCCTGGCAAGTCCTCCAGAGCATCTCTCAGGCCTGCTGTGTGTGTGGGGAGGGGGTGGGAGAGGAAGGAGGAAGGGGAGGCTACTTTACTGAACTCCCTCTGTCTTCCTAAAATCACACACTTGCCTGCACAGAGATCAGGGCTTATTAAAGACAACAAAGTCTTTGGAGGTAGTCATGCCTTCCTTACTGAGAGAGCTTGTGTCTGCTATTCTACCTCCTTCCATTCCCAGAAGGTTCTCCCAACTGACAGGAAGGATCTGGATGGAGAAATGGGGTTAATGGGACTTACCTCAGAGAATTACTGCGAGGATAGATATCCTGTACTAATATGTGGCTAGGCCAACTAATCTGAGCTTCATAATAATCCTGGAAGGCAGGTACCATTGTTATCCCTCTTTGACACATGAGGAAACTGAGGCACAGAGAAGTTAAGTTTCCTGCCCCAGTTAAATGGTAGACCTGGGTTCAAAATGAGGCACCTGGCTCCCAAGCTCATGCTCTTAAGCCCTGTCATGTGTCAAGTGTTCAGCATGGGTGAGACTGCCTGTTAATCCCACCTGGTCACTGTAGGTTCAGCCTCTTAAGCCTGGCAAGATCTGAAAGAGAAGACAGAACCTTGATCGTGAAATATCATCCACACAAAAGTCTTCTCAGCCTTCCTAGGGAAAAGATTTTTGCCCGAAAGGACCTTCCAAATCTTGGCCCAGTGTCTTCTCCCGAGGGAACATGCAGGACACACAAGAAGCTGAGATGTGAAACCCCAGGCAGGGCTATGGCAGAAGGGGTGTCAGGAGTCTACTCATGGCCTCTGCTCCCTCATCAGTACAGTGGGGACAGTAGCCATCCCATTATGCCCAGCCCAGTGCCTGCTACTTTGCAGGGTGGCATGAAGTTGCAGCTGTGAGCATTGACATTAGTGATAGTGTTTGTACCTTTGAGTTATAGCCGAAGGAGCACAGGGCACACGCATGTTCCCCTGGGTGGTGGCAGCATACTGAAATCCCTTTTGTGGGAAATCTTTCAATTTATCCAGCAATCATGTAAACAGCCCTAGAGGTGCCTTAGCTCACCCTCACAATAGCCCTTTCAGCAGGTACTATTATCCCATTTCACAGATGAGAATAGAGCTCACAGAGGTTAGGTGAGTTGCCCAACACAGCTAGTGAGTGGCCACAAAGCGATTCAGACCCAGCTGCCCTGTCTCTACCAGAGGACAGGAATAGGGCAGTTGGCCCTGATTATAGCTCTCTCATCTTGGTCATCTGCAATAGGCCAGGTACTAGCAAGCACTTCTAAATGTCCTAACTCCTCACCAAATACCGGGAATGGGCATCTGTTGTCCCCATTTTCCAGAGGCAGAAACTGAGACCCAGAGTTCAAGTCATCACCCAGGACAGAGTTCTGAGTGGCAGAGCTGAGGCCCAGACCTTGGTCTGATGACTCCATGACCCCACCATGCCCACTGTGAGGCTGGGAGAGGCTGAGGCAGGCCCCAGGACCCCAGCAGCCACTCCCAGAGGGCTCTTCTCCTTTCCATTTACCTAGAAATTCCGGAAGTTGACGATCCCCAGTGCTGACCTGAAAATGCGGGGCAAGCTTGGGGCAGGCCCACGGACGGTGATGGTTAATGACTGTGACGCCAAACTCAAAGGCGATGGGACCATTGCAGCCATCACAGAGAAGGAGACGCACTTCTGAGTGTCCACCTGCCACGTTGGATGCGCCAGCTTCCTTCTCCTCCCCCGTGTGTATAAATGAATACCTGAAACAGTACTTCACCTAATGATAGAGGCTTGCTTGTTTTGCACAGGACTTATTAACAAGTTAATTCTAAGGTGGTCGTGTACACTCTGGTTTAAAGTCACATTCCCCTCCTCACCCCCAATTATCATGTAAGTAACATTATGAAGAGATAATACTGTACGTGGACTAGCAGAGTCTTTTCGTGCTGTACTGTTTTAACCACTCTTTTCCAGGGGTTAGGAAGAAATGTATCATATGGTCAAACTTTTATACTTGGGCTGTGGGCAGGTAGAGTGGGAGCAATGCCTGCCCTCCTCTGTCAGCCTTTAATCAACTAGTCTATGTCCCATGTTTGTCCCTGAGCATTGCAGCCACCCCTCCTCCATGTACCTGGAGTGGGGGTGGGGGCTTTTTTTTTTTTTTTCCCCAAATGCTCCCTTTTCCATTCTCAACCTCTTAGCTGTGGGTTTGTAGACTATGTCAGAACAGAAAAAGTCCCACCAGACTCAGGACTGCTGAGTTGCAGACCCTGTCTGCCCTGATCCCACTAAGTGACATTGGGCACTCCCACTTCCTCACTGTCAGTTTCCCCATCTCCCAAATGGGATCGACTGGACCAAGTAACTTCGAGGTCCTTCCCGGCCTGGCCACATCTTTTGGGGATTCTTGTTGCGTGCCTCATGGCTTGCAGACCTGCTGTTCATCTTGGGTTCTTCTGAAGATACGTAGTCAGTTATCCCTGTCTCCACCCTCTGCCTGCTTCTTTTAAATCAAGTTTATCATGGAAACAATGTGGTAGTAATGTGTGTTTTCCCCAAAACTCTGGTTTGATTTCTTCCCTGAGCAGTGCGTTCTCTGGAGACCAGCCAGGTCCTGGCCCCCACGACAGGCTCCTTCTGCTCTGTCTGCTCTCGCCCTCGGCTCTGCCTCTCCATCCTCAGCAGGGCTGGCTGGAGTTGCCTGAGCTCTGGTTTGTGGACTTAGGAAGCAGCCTCTATTCTGCTTGTGGCTCTTTGTCCTGCCACTGTCCCAGCTGGGATCTGCGTTGTAGGACCTTCCCCCAGCCTCCCAGGGAAAGGAGCTACAGGTGGGCCCGGAGCCTAGTTTTGTACCCCAATTCTTTCTGTATCTCCCTGCCACGTCTTCTCCCTCTGGTTGGTCCAGGCCCTCCTCTCTCCTCCACCATCCTGATACCTCTCCATCCTCTCCTGTTCTTCATGACACCAGCAGAACCTTTGAACCTTTACAGAGGCTTCTTCCCTACCCTTTTTTGGGGTGCTATCCTACCTGTGTCTCCCACCAGAGGGCTGAGAACCCTCAGCACTTACCGAAAGGGAGACCTGGGCTTCCTGGTTCTCCTCAGTGAAGGCCTGGTGTCTAGGGTGGGCTGACACTCCAGTCTTCTCTGGCTGATCTCTTTCTTCTTTAATTGGATTTGACATCAGACCTCTGCCTTGGATTCTGAGTTATTGGGGGACAGGAAAGGTTCATTCTTTATCCTTTTCCTTCATATTCCCAAATTTATTTAGTGGAAATACAAGCTTTCTCTAAACCTAAGCTTTAGTCTCCTGTAATGAACCTATGTGTTTGATTCACCCCAACGTTCCCAAACTGCCAGCGCTTTGGCACACACAGCCCAGGCCTACCTGGCCTCTCCCTGAGCTGTTTGATCTGGTGGACCCAGGAAATATACCCAGGAAGATTGGGGCTCATTCCCATCCTCATCTGCTCTTCTTCCAACAGGTCCCGGGGAAGGCATCTCCCCACTGCTGCTGCTGCTACTGGTTCTTCCCCACAGCTCTCACAGACGCACAGCCCCGCAGTCTTCTGGGACACACTGCATTGTACATACATGTGGCACTTAACATTTCACTCTCTTAACACTACTAATGGGGCCGGGCAGAGGGAGGGCCTTTGTTTTTTGTAATTTCCTACTAGTATTTGGGTAACTTTGGGGGGGGTGGGGAGGGAAATGTGGGGGCGGGGAAACATCATTGTGGTGACTTTTTTGATATTCATTAGAAACAATACATCCTTTCTGAGATATTTACAGTATTATTAAAATGAAAAAGGTTGTACTGTTTTGCATAATGGATGTTTTTATTGGGTATTCAAAGGGCACATGATTGTCTGCTTACTCATTTTTAAAAATTAAAGGAATGAATGAACTATATGTGGCTGTTCCCAGCAGAGTGGTCTTCATTGGATTTTTCTTATTGTTTTTTATTACCTCCATGTTATTCCAGCAAAAGCATCCTTGTTCCATATTTGGAGGTTGCAGTCTCAACTCAGGATTACAAATCAGAAACTCGGGGGTGTTTCAGGAGCCCACACTCCCTTTCATGTATTTGCCATGCATTGAATGTCTACTGTGTGCTAGGCACTGTACAAGTTATCTCTTTAATTCTCACAACAACCTCATAAAGTAGGCACTTCCCCCCTTTTATTTACTACTTACCTTCACTTTACATATAGGGAAAATTGAGGCACAGAGAAGTCAAGCCATGTGCCCAGTATCACACAGCTAGTAAACAGCAGGACTGGAAAGAGAAGTCAGGTCTGTCTGACCTCAAAGCCCAGTCCCTTAATCACTATGCCTACTGTGTCTCCTGCTACAAGGCGTCAAAGAAGGCAGTGGTCACCTCACAATGGTGACAGTTGCTGCGACAAAGCTCATGCACCTGTCCTAGTAGGCAGAGCTGCATGTGTGAGGCAGACAAGGTGGGGTGGGAAGAGATGAGGATTTGGAGCATGCAGTCCTGGTTTGGCTTCAGGATCTGCCCTTGCCAGCCTGTTTTCTATAAAATAGGGATAGTAGCTCCTGTTTCAAACTCAGGGTGATTAAAGGTCCTGTAAGCTCTGATGGTGAATGGTAAAATACTGTTTGCATTGGTGGTTATTATCCTGAATGAATAGTTCCTAAGCTCTAAAAGTTGGATGTTCTCAGACTTAGACAAAATCTTTACATTTGTGTCTGATATTTCCAACAGTGGTTTGAGATCACAGAGTGTGTCTTATTCCTGCCAGCCCATGATACAGTAAGATCATCTATACACAGTGTCTCGTCAACTCTTTTACTTAAAAACCCTGATCTCAAGGTCCACCTGAACCTACCTTGGCCTCTCACCTTCTCTGAGATGGTAACATCTACTCACAGGGAGAGCATACCACAGAGTTACAGAATTCAGAAAATCTCTGTGATCCCCAGATGATCCCTGAATACATCCTGGTACTCTCCTGTCCCCTGCCACCATTCCCTCCTTGTGTCTGAAAGTTTATTGTGTTAAGCAGCTGTCAGCAGCAAGACATAAGGAGGGTGGACCATGGAAATGTGGATCTTCCTCGTTCCCAGTAAATCTGATTTGCAGACTCTTGAGCTTACAGAGTTGATAACATGAGGCATTAATTTATCCAGCAGACCCTGCAAGCCGCATTGTATGTTAGCAACCCCTGCTGGCCCAGTGTGACCCTGCAGCCTAGCTCTATTAGGCATTTCAAATAACCAGAGAAGGAGAGGGGAGCTTTAGAAATAAAGTCATAGGCTACTTCGGACTTAAGAGATTTTTCTCTGTAATGGGGAGATCAGGCACCAAAAAGTTGTCACATTCTGCTGAGAGCTGCAACATTTGGAAAATAGGGTCATGTATTCAGCAGGCATTTACTGAATACCCGACATGTTCCATGCCTGGACCTAGGATTGGGGATATTGAGACAAGTGGAAGAGCTCCTTTCCTTAAATTCCTGTTCTTAGTAAAGAAAACAGGTGGCTGCACTCCCCTAGACAACGGTAAGTATATTGGGAGAAGCTGTTCTGTCTTCCTCTCCTCAGTCTTTTTCAGTGTGAGCTCTGCAGTGTGGCACTGGGCAAGTCTGCCGCTTCTTTGGACCTCAACTTAGCCATTGGTAGAATGGTGACATAAATGAGCCCCAGAGAGGGAACACAGCTGGCTCAGGATTCCCCTAGAAGTCTTCTACACCCCTTCCCTTACTCAGCCCCCTACACCATCTTAGGTCGTTAAAAATCAGAAGAGCCCTTGACCTGATCATTTTGTTATCCACTAGGGAATAAAGTCAGTCTTTGTTGTCAATTCTTGGCCTTCTTTGCCTCTCACTTTTGAATAAGATCTACCTTGTGGGTGATATCCATGCACTGCTCTCAGAGCTTCCAGGCTAGTTGAAGTATCAAAACCACCCCCATGAGAAAGTACAGGGCAGAATGTGCCAGGGCCTAAGTGCTCAGGGAGTGCCAAGGGTAGCAGTAATAACTTTATTGAGTACCTACTGTGTTCTGGGTGTCATGCCTACATTACCTCATTAGAGCCTTACAACAAATCTAAAAGGTGTTATCTCATTTTCCCTATGAAGAACTAAAGTTTAAAGTCTAAATAAGTTTCTCAAAGAGATGTACTCCTGGCAGTATAACTGGATAAGACCAGGTTTTCTGGGTCTAAATAGAGCTCTTATACCCAACCACCTAACCAAGGACATAGGACTTTGAGCTACACCTTGAGGGATGGGAAGATTTCTTCAGGCAGGGAAGAACACTTGAGATGAAGGACCAGCCTGAGGAAAGGTAGAGAATGTCTCATTTATTGATCATCTAAAGTATTATTTATTGAGAACCTATCATGCACCTAAGATAGGGTCAAGTATTTTCTATCAGCCTCCAAACAACCTCTGTAACTGATTTATTCCCAATTTACAGATGTGGAAACAGACATGGGGAGATAGGTGCAGAAACTTACCCAACATCACACAGACTGAGCTGGAACTCAAAGCCAAGTCTATCAAACCCAAAGACGTTGGATTTTTTCCTAAATGGGCAAGTTGGCTCTGTTGTCTAGCAGGGAAGAATGAGCCTACCGCCTCCCTCCCCTCATTGCTGTTCTCCTACCCAGACAGGCTCTGGTGGCAGCAAATTAACCACCAGGTGGCGCTGTTGCAAAACCCAAGCCCCCTCCCTGTGGTCCAGGTTCTGACCAGTGAGATCAGAACTGGAGCTGGGGTGGAAAGTTGAGACTAAGGGATCCAAAGGCACTGCTCTGGGGAACTAGATGAGGGGCAAAGAGGCTGCCCTTGACAAAAAGACACAATTTAACCTTCTCACCCAGCTCCATCTCTAGCTCCTGTTTGCAGCACTGCCCCAAACTAGACACACCTACATTCAGTTCTCAACTCCCCCACTGACTGGCTGTGTGGCCTTAGGCAAGTGACTTAACCTCTCTGATTTCAGTTTCTTCATCTGTGCAAATAGAATAAAAACATGGTAGGAATGCTGAGAGGAGTAAATGAGACTGCCATGTGCCAAAATTGGATGGCACATAGAAATTGGTTCTTGTTATATGTCACTCTTCTCAGTACAAGAGGCAGAAGGGCCCCAGTGTCAGGAGATCTGAATCCCAGTTATGAACTCTCTGTATGCTTTGGACAAAGTCACTTTTGCTCCCTGGGCCTCAGTTTCCTCATCTGTAAAATAGGACTAATCACAGGAACTCTCTCTTTTGGTTATTTTGAGGATTAAATGAGATAGTGTCTATATGGCATTTGTTTTATAGAGCACCAAATAAACAGGAAAAGTGATTATCAAAAATATTCTTATTAATTTCCAGGTGGTGTGCTTAATTAAATATGCAAATTGTGATAAGCTGTGAGAAGCACAGGGCAGCCCCTCAGGGACTGACCAGGCATGTGTGACAGGCTGTGGGTTTTGCTTTGACCATGTACCATCAAATACACAGGCCCCATCAGCCAGACCCTTCCTTGGTACCTGCCCTGCCTCTTCCCAGTTCCTCCCTTCCTCCATCTGCCCTGGAATCCTGCCCCAAACCCACGTGGACTCAAAAATCTAGAACAAAGATGAGAAGACCAAATGCTGAAACATAGATGATGATTATCTCTGAGTGGTAAGATTTGGGCTGGTTTCTATTTTTTCCCTTTTTCTATACCATCTAATTTTTCTTTAACAAAGAACATCTATTGCTTTTATATTCCAAAAACTAAAATCAATAAAGCTATTTTTAAAATTCTCTCACCGCTGAGATGTTGGTTACAAATGAAGGCCCGCATGGAATGAAAAATGTAGTTGGGAGGGAATGGCTGGCAAGAGAGGGAGGGAGATGCTGCTGCTGCAAATGTTCCTTCGGTTCCCTGGATCCAGCCTCCCCTGGGGAATCTGGGTGCCCCACAAGCCTAGCTCAGGATGAAGGAGAAGCAAATGGAGCAGGACCCATCATCCAGGCCATATAATTCTCCACTACATTTATGGGTATTCCAGCATTTTAAACCTTGTCACAGAGAGCTTATCAGCATCTTTTTGAGGAGAGAAGGAAAGCAAACAGGCAAGGCACCTTTTGTTGAAGGCTGAGTTTGTGCTAATTACTGCCACCCCTCACCCCCTCCTCCAGTACATTCTCCTCCTGTGATAAGGCATTTCTCACCTGTTAGTGCTCCTGGCTGGGTGGATCTGAGCCAGAGAACTTCTCACCTCACTCCTTGACCACCCTCAGGGGCTTTCCTTCTGCCTGAGAGCCTCCACTCCAAAAGGAAATAGCGGGGCGGGGGGGCACCGATACCAACAGAAGAGGTAATGATGCTAAGTCACCAAAATCCCCACAAAGTCTGCCACCCCGCTATACCCACTTGCCAGGGCCAGTTTCTTGATAAGCGAGCATCATTCAGAGTGTAAGAGGATGGCAGCCCTTGAGTTGTTGGGGAAGGCTTCCTTGAGGTGGTGGCAGGGGCTGGAACTTTGAAGAAGCTCAGAGTTTAGTAATTTCAAGTGTGGGCTCTGGCATATCACAGATGTGGGTTCAAAGGCTGGCTCTATCACTTACAACATCTGGGTGACCTTGAGCAAGTCCTTTTACCTCTCTGAGACTTAATTTGCCTTATCTCCAAATTGGGACCAACAGTCCTTAGGCCTTGAGTTTTTCTCAAGACTTGAGAGTTCCATTAGGGTGTTTGCTTAATCTAGAATAAAGTCTCCTGGGGCCTGATTGTCCCCTTCTTTCCCCCACAAAAAAAGGAATAGGCACAAGCTTTGGAGTCAGACAGACCAGCTTCCCATCCTAGCTCAGCCACTTACCAGCCCAGTGACAAAGCCCCCCATCTCTTCAAACCTCCACACCACTCCTGCAAAATGAAGCCCACCTGTCACAAAAGAAGCAGCTGTCATGCACCCAGCACATATTAGGTGCCCAGCCAAGGTGCTAAAGAATTTAGATTTGACCCTGGAGGCAGCTGGAACCTGCCTGAATGTGCCCCCCTCCCTGGGCTGGGGCAGCTGCAGTCTCGATGGCGTGTTTTTATCTCCAAGCCGCAGTGGGCTCCGCAGAACGCAGAACTCGCAGAGTCCCTGGGTAGGGACAAAGAGCTGTTGTTCCCACGGATCTAAAATTGCCTCCTTCTGATTGCCGCTATACAAACCCAGGCGGCTGCTCGCTTCCCCCATCCAGTTGGGTCTATTTCAAGAACACGCTGATTAGTGCTGATTGCGCCTTGATTATTGCGAGCGCATCCACCCAGCCCCCTCCTCAGGCTCCCATTCCAACCACAGCCCCCACTGCCACCCAGGGGCCACCAGACATGTGAGTGTACAGCACACTGGGGCTGGGGGCCTCACTCCGCCTCTACCACTGGTGGGATCTGAGCAGGTCCCTTCCCCTCTCTCCAGCTTTTATTTCCTCCACAGCGAAATTCTTCTGTGCTCAAGAAGGCACCCAACCAAATAGTGCCTAGGGAAATGTGGCTTTATTGGTGGGTGTTAGACATTGTGAAAGGTCGTGAGGGGGAAAGGTATGGTTTTGGCCAGAGGAAGCGACTCTTCAAAACACCCCATCACACGTGTGCATGTGCACACATATGCACACACATAAACCTGTGCACACAGAGAGACAGACTCATAGAGATGGCTCCTGCCTCTGCCTGTACTTGAGGCTGACCTTGAGGGAATGGGGTCAAACTTTATATAATCAGAGTTTTCCAGTTGTTTTGGGTACATTATCACGTGCAAACATTACAGCCATCTTCTGAAGGACATGTGCCCATGGCAGGTAAGGACCCTGAGGCTAATGGAGTGATGTGACTTGTCCAGCATCATCCAAATAGGGAATGGCAAAGTTGGGATTTGAGCCAAGGTCACTTCAAGGGCAAAGCCTATGCTTCCTACCATTTCATAGCCCACTCAGGCTTCTTTACCAGGTTGAAGGGAAATCACTAATGGGAATAGTATATCAGTGGTCTAAGGCTAGTTTTTTCTACTATGGTACTCCTATGTAATCCTGGGAAAGGTTTTTCCCCTCCCAGGGCTGATCCTTGGAAAATAGGGGTTTGTCTCAAGATGCCCAAAGCAGATGGGCTGTTTCTTAGAATAACCTGGAATCACTTTTTAAAAATAAAGATCTGTACTCCATCCTTAGAGAACAGAAATTAATGGGCCTGAGATGGGCCCAGGAATTAATATTTTAAGATACTCTTCAGGTGAGGGTCAGCGGTTTTATCTGACTTCAGTTAATTCTGCCCCCAGAGCGTCTCACATGGCCTCCCTGCCACCTCCTAGCTCCATCCATTCTCAAGACATATCTCTTCTACTTTCACATGGGCCTCTAATCTGTCCAGTTCTCTGCACCCCCACTATTCCCACCCCCAGTCCAAGCCCCTATAATCCAATGCCTGGACGCTGCAGCACTCTCCTCCCTGCATCCCCTGCTGCCATTCTGGCCCTTTTGGTTAATTTTCATTCTTTCCTGTTTCTGTAGATGAGTGTATTGAATCAACTTATGTCAGGAACTAATTTTTCATCTGTGTGAGTTTTCACTTATCTCCTTTTTGTTTGTTTGTTTTTTTCTGCCACCTCCTAATATCATGGGTAGTCGGGCTTCAACATATGCATTTTATTTTATTTTACTTTTTAATTTAATTTAATTTAATTTAATTTAATTTAATTTAATTTAATTTAATTTAATTTTAGTCGTGCACCCCAACCATCCCCTTTGTAACCAGCAGTTTGTTTTCTATATCTGTGGGTCTTTTTTCGTTTTTTGTTTACTTTGTTTTTGTTTTTGTTTTTTTAGATTCCACATATAAGTAAGATCATATAGTATTTGTCTTCCTCTCTCTGACTTATTTCCCTTAGCATAATATCCTCTAGGTCCATCCTTGTTGTCTCAAATGGCAGAATTTCATTCTTTTTTATATCTAAGTGATATTCCATTGTATATATTTACCGCATCTTCTTTATCCATTCATCTATTGATGGACATATAGGTTGCTTCCATATCTTGGCTATTACTAGTAATGCTACTATGAACATAAGGGTGCATATATCTTTTCAAATTAGTGTTTTTGTTTTCTTCAGATAAATACCCAGAAATGAAATTGCTGGAATATTGGCAGCTCTATTTTTAATTTTTCGAGGCACCTCCATACAGTTTTCCACAGTGACTGCACCAGTTTTCACTCCTACCAGCAGTGTACAAGGTATCCTTTTCTCCACATCCTCCTCAGCATTTGTTACTTATTGATTTATTGATGATAGTCATTCTGACAGGTGTGAGATGGTATCTCGTTGTGGTTTTAATTTTCATTTTTCTGATCATTAGTGATGTTAAGCATCTTTTCATGTCTGTTGGCCATGTGTGTCTCCTCTTGGAAGAAATGTCTATTCAAATCTTCTGCCTACTTTTAATTTTTTTTCGTGTTAAGTTCTGTGCGTTCTTTGTATTTTTTTTTTTTTTGGATATTAAACTCTTATCAGATGTATCATTTGTGAATAACTTCTCCCAGTAGTTTGTCTTTTAGTTTTGTTGAAGGTTTCCTTCGCTGGCCCATTTTCTACACAGCAGATTGAGGGGTCTTGGAATGCAAATGTGAACACCAGTACCTCCTCTGCCCCCAGCTTAAATCATCAATGGCTCCTTATTGCTCCAGGGATAAAAACTAAACAGCACTGTGGCCAGCATGACCTGGTAGGGACTGGCCCCCCGCTTCCTCTCCAGCCTCATTTTATATCACCAATTCCCCTCTTCGTAGTCCCCCTATCATCTTTCAGATATCAGATTTCAACTCACTATGTGCCTGTCCACCAGAGGATCTTTGCATTGCTGTTCTGAATTCTTGGACACCTTCTCTCCCTTCTTCCAGTTACACTGAGCTCAAACCTCACTTCTTGGAACTATCGTGGGAGAGATTTGGTTTCTCTAAGAGTAGCAAGTTCCCCATGCATGGAGGAATGCAAGAAGATTCTGCATATTCATTGGGGAGGAGGTCAAGGAAGAGATGTCTGCTGTGGTCTGAGCCCTAAATCCTTCTTCCTATCTAGGAGAGCTTGTGGCCTCCAGGACAAGGGATCCCTCCTCTCCTAGGGGTTGGGGAGCGATGGGGCAGGAGAGACTTGGCCCTGGTCCCCAGAATCCCAGGCAGCCTAAGTAAAGGCTTGCTGGCAGCAGCAGGGGCTCCAGAGTTCTGGCAAAAAGACTGAATTCTCATTAGATTTTCCACTTGGCCTCTGGGTCCTGGGCAGCACTGGGAAGTGGAACAATTTGAGCAGTTGCAAACCTGAGAGATTTCTAAGGAGTGTGCAGATCAGCTCTTTCATCTCCTCTACTGATATCCCTCTCTCTCCAGCATTCTCCATCTTTTTCTCTACTCTTCCTTCTTTTTTTGCCCTTCAACGTCTTCATTCTCTACCTGTTACCTCTCACCATCTTTCTCTCTTCTTTTTTCTTTCCCATTCTCACTCCCATGGGCTCTGTCCCTCCTCTGTACACTCCCACTGCCTCCTCTCCCCTTCCCATATTTTTGCACCCCTCTCTATCTGACTCTGGTCCTGTTTATCTCCCTCTCCGCAGCACCAACCCCTTTCCCACTCCTGTCTGACCTCTGTTCACTCAGCCCAAGGTCTCAGGGAGGGCGGCAAGGGCCAGGCCAGGCCAGGATGTTTCTATGAATGGTCTGTGGAAACGACCTTCCTGTGGACAAGTCAGGAAACTTGACCTGAAGCCCTGTACTGTTATCCACAGATTTCAAAACCCTCTGTATCACTGTTAAGGGCCAGGTCCCAATGTCACCATCCTAAGGCAGGAGAAGAGGAGGGAGACACAGCCCTCATAAGTCCTCTCCTGATGTTCTTGTATAGAGTCGAGTGAACTTGGGGAAAGGGCCAGGCTGTGGTGGGAGGAGGGCACAAAACAAGGGGGAACCTAAAGAGGCCTTATCAGGTTTAGATTCAAGAGCACAGGCTCTGGAGTCACTAGGGCCTGGGTTCAAATCCTGACTCTGCTACTCCTGGATATGCAACCCTAGATTAGTCAACCAACCTCTCTGGACTGTAGTTTCCCATCAGTGAAATGGGGATAAAGTTAGTTCCTGCCTCCCAAGGTTGTTGTGAGGATTTCATGAGCTAATGTATGCAAAGCGCTTAGTACCAGCCCCTATATACAGTGGGTGCTCAGTAACTTTAACAGGTGGCTAGGGACTGACCTTGATCCCATGCTTGACATCTGGGCTTGGGCATGAACATCCAAGCATGAACATCTGAGCCAGTCTTCAAGTTTCTAGATGAGGCCTCAGAAGGAGGAAGTTCTCCACAGTCAAGATTCCCAAGGCTCCGTCACACCTGTCGTCTTCATAACTTTCCCAATGCCTCCATCAGGATGACTTAGCCCAGAGTTATACAAAAAGAAATGGATCTCAGAAAGGTGAAGCCATGTGCCTCAAATCTACAGAACATCTAGCAAGGCCAGGGCTTGAACTCAGCTGCATGACCCCTCAAGACCCATCTTTCTCCATTACCTGATACTGGGTTTCAACTCTGGGGACCTTGATGGGGCTGGCTCAGGGTCTCTATAGTCCATGCTTGGGATGTGGGGCATAAGTAGGATGTTTGTTCTGATTCACGGATTCTGCAGACACTTCCATCTTCCACCCCTTGTTGCTAGACAACAGCTGCTGATGGCTGAGAGTGCAGGGAAAGGTTGAGTAAAAGGGAGACTGAGCAGCTGGCTCTGTCCTTCACAAAGAGGCTGATGGAAGCTGTTTCCAGGCCAAGCCCAATGAGAATCTGAGCCTCATAGATGTGCTGAACTTGCCCTAGGCTGCTGGAGATGAGAGTTAACATATTCTAGAACCAAAATGTCGGAGCTGGCAAGACCCTTAGAAAGTTGGCTTATAAAGAGCACATTCACTCTAACCCTCAACTCTTGAGCCAGAGCAGACATTGCTAATTCATGACCATATTTCTTCCTACTGAGCCCAGCCTTAGCCTCAGAATTCTCAACACAGTGATCAGTTCTAACAATGGATCAAAGTGGTCAGTTCTAACAATGGATCAAAGCTGGCATGTAAGATAAAGCTATTTATTATCTCTTATCTGCTCTAATCCTCTCATTTTACAGATGAGGAAACTGAGGTCCAGAGAAATGTGGCAGAACAAAATGTGCATAGGACCTGGGAGTCAGATAACCTCATGTCTTAGCTCTGTGCTGTGTGCTGTGTGATTGTGTATAAGCCCCTTGAACTCTCTGAACCTCAGACCCTACATGTGTAGAATGAGTTTGATAATAACAAGCTTTTTCTGTGAAAATTAAATGCAGGAGTGGGTGCAAGCATTCCCTGGGATGCCATAAACAGAGGTGACACTCAAGGAATTTTTTATCACTTCCTTCCCTTCTTGTTTGTCTCTTCCAGGGGTTGGCAGTAGCCAGGCTGAAACCCAGGCATCCCCACCCTCAGGACACACCGTTTTGACTTTGCCATTCCTCATTTTGACTTTGCCAGCCACTCCATTCCTGGGGGCAGAAGTTTGCCCAACAAATGGGTTTCAGTGTGAAGGGAGGAGAGAGGTAACAGAAAACCAGCTCACCATGTCCTTGGTGTGGCTGGAAGAGGAATGAAGAGATATGGACAGGTATCAGTCTGAGGAGAAGGAATGGTTGCCTGACAACTTCTAAGGTCCACCTGAGTGTCTGGCTGGCTGCGTGAGGTTTGGCATCACCAACCTCCTCTCTCCCTACTTCTTCTCTCTCTCCCATTCCCCAGACTCAGACCACATCCCCCGCCCCCAGCTCTGCCTCATCATGGCTACTGGGAGAGGCTAGCAAGGGCTGCCCCTCCATATACCACACACATACCACACATACAGCAAGCACATACATCACACACACACACACACACACACACACACACACACACACACACCCCACACGTGTGCATACATGCATCAGCATACATGCTGATTTTCCCTACAGAGCTGTTTGGTTTCTTCTTCACTTAAAATGTTTCCATTGTCTTCTCAGTCTTCTGATTTCAAATATGACCATTCCTGACTGAGCCAAGGAATACAGCAGGTTCCAACGTTGGCAGCAACCATCAGGGCCTCAGGGAGTTGGCTGAGGCCAGCAGTGCAGGGCCGTGTGGATGCTAGGTGGCTGAGAGGAAGTGAACAGCCACAGAAACCAGGTATGGGGGGCCCCCAGTGGTAAACTCTGCTCCGGTCAAGGGCTTGGAGGGTTTGTCCCATCTGCAGGGAGGGGTCTATGGCCTTCCTGGGGAAGGGATGGGCTCCCTGACCCTGACCAGTTGTCCTCTCCGCCCAGCCTCTCTGGCCGCACTGGTTCTCAGTGCTTCTAATTTGGACGAAGGACTTTGTCTCTATCTTTCTGTGTCTGTTTTGATGGGTTTGGGCGCTCTTACCAGAATCACCTTTCATAGATTTCATTTACATTTTGTTAAAGTCACCTTTTCACTATGATTATGTCAGTCCCTTTTGTCTTCCATTTTCAAAAGATTCAGAATGACAGTGAGCCAAGAGCAGGAGTGAAGACATCCTGTCGAAGCATGTCGAAGTTTGTTAATCATTCATTACCTAATAAAATTGTATTGAGCACCTACTATGAGCTAACTTACTACCATCCAAGATGCATGTTTCTGGCTGCATGGAGTACATAAACTAATAAATTCATCATTAAATATATAAAATGATAATAATGGTGTGTGCTCAGAAGGAGTCAAGGACCTGAGGCAGTGAATTTTAATGCTGGGGTAGGTTGCTCCTGACAGGGTGGTCAAGAAAGGCTGCTCTGAAGGGGACATTCAGGAAGAGAAGTTGCCAGACAGGCAGAATAGAGAGAACAGCATCGCAGGTGGAAGGAAACAGCCAATGCAAACCCAGCTGTGTCTGAAGGAAAGCGAGGAAGCCAAGCTTCTAGAGAGTGATGAGTGAAGACAGAGTTTAGAGGCGGCAGAATAGAGGTTAAGCAGGTATGCAGAAATTGCTGATGGGTTTGGTGTGGCTGTGGAGGAGAAAGGAATCAAGAATGAGTCAATTTCTGCCTTTGACAAAAGGAGGCCACTGCTATGCTTGTTAAGGGCCTACTATGTGCCAGACTCAGGTGCCTGATTGTGCTGGCATGGGGAGCCCATGACTGCATGCCAGCCTTGGGACTGAGTCTGGTTGCCAGATGGGGCCTCATACAGAGGTTCAGGGCAATAGCTACAGAAACATTTCCCCCTTGTTGCTTTCATCTGCCCTGTAGCCACTCGTGGTATGTGGGCCCTGGCAGATACTCTGATCTGAGGCCTTCCTGCTGGGACAGAACCTGGAGAGCTTTCCAGCGCCTTGGCTCTCAGAGAGCAAATTCCTTCACAGTCCAGGGAATTCCTCCATTTTATTCTCTGATCTCCCAGTCTGGGGGATTCAACTCAGCTAAGGACAGAGGGACACTGGTCCCTGGTTACTAGGGCACCCAACTAAAACTTACGGATCAGGTCTCTCCTTAAAATGAGGCTCCTTATCCCATTAGAAATTTCTTAAAAATCCAGGTTCCCAGGATCCATTTCTGGTTTGCCAGTTCAGAATCTCTCAGGAAATTCTGGATTTTTAATGAGTTTCTTCATGACTGGGAACCACGACTCTGGATTAGGGACCTGTCAAGCCTCAGCACAGCACAAAGGAGAAAGCTAGGGGCCCTGGAAGCAGAAAGCCCTGGGTTTAAATCCTAGGAGACTTACCGTATGACCCTCAGCAAGTTGCTGAACCTCTCTGGACCTCCCTTTTCCCACCTAAAAGGGGGAAAGTAAATATAACTCTGGTTCCCTTATCCATTGCAAGAATTTTTTATGAGAAATGTCAAGTTCCTGGCACAGAGTAGGTGCTTAACCAATGGAAGAGTTTTCACAGCTGTCTTTGAGGTATGTCCTTCTTGTGAATGTTTAGATAGAAACCGCCAGCTATAAGAGCTCCCCCAAATGATTTCCAGGCCCGCTGAGCCATCCTCTTGTTCCTGCTCAGACAGGCGTGGTGAAATCTCTCAGGCAGGTCTCCTTGGCACTGAAGGCACCAGGCACGTGCTTTCCTCAGCAGAGGCAAAGCTGGAAGAATCATCCCAGGGTCTCTGGCTCCCCTGTTGAGGGAGAAAAGCCTACTCACCCAGTCCCACTGAGTAGGGGAGAAGGAACCTGAGGAAGGCTTAGAGAGAAGAAACAGCCCTAAAGTGGGTCAGCACTGCCCTGGACACTAACCCATTTCCAGTCCCTCCTGCCCACAGGCCCGCCGGCCACAGGACTGTCATCTTGCATTCACTCCTCTCCTGCTGGCGACTTTGACCCCATTTTTTACCTCTTGCCAGCATAGGGAGAGGGAGGTCTGAACAATGCAAGCACAGACTATAGGGGCTGCAGAGAAGGCCTTATGGTTCACACTAGGTGTTCTGAGACACCCACGTGTCTCAACTTTATTTAGAGAGGGGATTGTGGGAGTCTTGGTGGGTAGTATTGTGGTCAAAATAAAACAGGCTTTAGGGCAGCCTGATGTAGGTTCTAAACCTAACTCCTCACTTCTGTGTACTGAGTTCTTGTGAAATTGACTTCATTTCTTCTGAGCCTCTGTTCTCTCATCCATAAAATGGACAGTTGCAATGATTAAATGAGATGGTATCTATAAAAATCCTTACTTGGGGGCTTGCTGAGAGGAATGATCCATGAACAGTAGCTGTGATTTTAATATAACAGAGTCTAAGAGGCCAGGCTTGAGGATGGGCAAGACCTGGGCTGAAAACCTGGCTCAGTTTCTAGGAGTCATGTGATTTGAGACAAACTTCTCTCAGCCTCTGTTTCTTCAGCTATAAAATGGAGATGCTCACCTCCCAAGCCTGTGAGGATCACATGCAGTGATGTTTGTAACAGAGCCTCATGCAGAGTAAAACCTCAGCCAGTGATAACTATTGTGAATGATAATTAGGAATTGTGGGTGAAGCTGTTCACTACATGCTTTCTGAGCACTTCCCACGTGCAGCACTGGGGTCTAGCAGGGAAAAAAACCACTGAGCCCTGACTCCAGAAGCAGAGCTTGCTGATGAGTACATGGACAATCCCAGGGCAGATTAACTCCCATCCATCTTCTGTGATGCCATGTGGAGAAAACTGGCTTAGTCCTTTGCTCTCCAGAGGGGTCTGAGGGAGGGTGATGGGCCTCAAGTCACCATCCACAGAGGGAAACCAGATGCCCTAGTATGCCATGATGCTTCCTTGCATCTGCCACCCTCAGTGAGCCTTGAACCCTGCCCAGATGGGCAGAGAGGAGCAGACTTGGCCTTCAAGGAAACAGTGCATTCAGAAGCAATCAGCAGATACTTGTGCTTGGCCATTTTCCCAGCTATCATTGACCTAGCAACTCTCCCGTCACAGCTGCTGGAAATCAAGCCATGGAGGCCACTTGATTTGGGTTGCTATTTCTTGGCAGCTCTTGGGCCCACACTTCCAGGATGTGAGATGAAGCTCTGCTGAGACCTAGGCCTGGGAAGGCAGCCAGAGGCAGAGCAAAGAGCCTAGAGCAGGCATGGAGATTGCAGAGAGCAGTCCCAGGAGAAGCCTCCAGGGCTTAAAAGAGTCTCCACAGACTGTGAGGGCCAGGGAAGTCCTATTTTTTCTTGAAACTCAGTGCTAGGGACATGCTCTACCCAAAAGCCCTCCACAGCTAACAACACTACTCATGCTATCTGAGCCAGCTGCTGGCCACATGCTGCTAAGGAAGGACTATCCCTGCTCACCGAATCCTACCCCTTGCATCTGCTTTCACACAAACTATGTCAAGAAAATCATTGGAGTTCAGGGGAACCTGAACCTGGCTTAGAAGCCTGGGTCCTACCCTGACTCTGCCGTCTATACATGGTGTGACCATGTGCAGGGACGGCAATGCCCCCTCTGGGTCTTAGTTTCTTCATCTTCTCCATGAATGAGTTGGAACTTTGTGATGGTGACCTGAGGCAGTGAATGGCAAAGGCATCAGAGGAAAGTCTGGGTGTTCTCTGGGTGACCTCACCCTCCATTGTTCCTTTCTTGTGCCCACAACAACCATGGAGGTAGGAATTATAAGCCCACTTTACAGATGAGATAATGGAGTGTGGCAGAGGACGGGTGATGTATATAGATTCTGAAGTTCAAATCCTGCATCCACTACTCACAAACTTTAGAAAAGAGCCTTGATGTCTCTGAGTGTCAGTATCCTGAACTGTAAAATAAAGTTAATGGTTCCTACTTCTCAGGATTCTAGTGGATATCAGGGGTAAAGTGAGGAATGCATGCAAAGTGCTCTTCGCCTGGTACCCGACATAGAAGAAGTGGTTGTAAATGAGGGTTATGCTTACATCTAGGATAATACAGATGAAGGCAGACACCATGGACCTAGACTCCATTTCATTCTCCCTCATTCCTGTCTCTCGCCCTTGGCAATCTAAGGTGTAAAGCAGCATTCCTGGAGTCCTCATCCTTGCCCTCCCCTAAGTGCACTCACTGGCCCAAGCCAGAACCTTGGGGAAGGCAAGGTCATGTGAGCCCCTTTCTCAGCCTCTCAGAGACAAAAATAAAGTGTGTTAACTGTCAGAAACATTATGGAACTGTAAAAGGTATATGAAATCACTCCCGTGAATTATTAATAAGTCACGGGCCTAACAGTTCAGTGACAGTATAAAATTACAAAAATGTTTATCAGGATATAAAGAATTTTTTTTAAAGGTATGAGCTGTGGGAATACTTGTCCATGTGTTTTCAGAACCAGGAGCCAAAGGTGTATAGTGTTTCAGGACCATGGAAAGCGACATGGATGGAAGAAAGGGGGTTTTTTGTCAACAGGCTCCTCTGATACGGAGAGCAGCAGCAGCCACAGTTGTCTGGATCTCCACACTCCAGTGGCTTCCTGCTCCAACTGCAATTGCCTTTACCTAAACCACTCTCAGAGCTGACCACCCTGCCGGCTGCAGCCTCGTCTCCCTAGACTCCAGTTCACTGTGGAATTCACTAAGCCTAGTGACCCCAACAGTGCAGGAGAGGCTGGGGGTGCATCCTGATAACTGTCTTCCTCTGAGCAATTTAAAGTAACTAATCAGAACCATGATTCTGGCAGCTGTGACTGCTAATGGAGTTAGAAACTGTCAAACTGAAGGTAATAATTGTCTCCTTTAAAAATCTAGTTAATTAGCATAATCAGGGCATAAATGGGCCAATATTCCTAACCCAACATGGGAAATGAATATGAATTATGGTGCCTTCAGGGTTTCTGGTAGAGATATCAATAGAAGCCAGGAATTAGAGTTACCAGCTCTTGAGGAAGAAAATAAGTAAGCATGAAATGTGTGTGTATTCAGGGATGTTGTTGTATGAGTGTCTCCAGGAGATATTATTTTATGTAAAATGCACCCCTGTATTTAAGGCAGCAGTGCTCATCCTGGCATTTTTTCAATTCATCCTTTGATGTGTATTTACTGAGCACCTGCTGTAAAGGCAGCCAGAATTCATTTTTTGGCAGAAGAAGAAGAAGAAGGAGAAGGAGGAGGAGGAGGGGGGAGGGAATAGGGAGGGGGAGGCGGAGGGGGAGGGAAAGCGGGAGGGGGAGGGGGAGGGGAAGGAGGAGCAAGAAAAAGAAGAAGTTGTTCACAGAGTGTGGTTCCCATCCCCCAAGCCCTCAACCCCTTCCCACATCCAAACAGGTTTAATCTCTGTGTATTTCAGGGTAAGGTGAGTCCTTATTCTAAGTTATGCATGTCTGAAAGTGTCCCATGGGGCTCTGAAAATTGAAAAAAATCATCTCTCACAGCATCTCTTAAATCATGGCTGGCAATGGCTGCCCGAGGTGTGTGCTCTTCAGATGAGATTGTACAGGGATAATGGGGATAGGCAAAAAGGGATTCTAGTGACAAAACCCCTTATATAGCACTTCCAAGGTGCTGGGCATTGACCAAGGTTATATATACATTCATTTAATCTTCCCCACAACTCTATAAGGTTGGTTCCTTTATCATCCCCATTTTATAGAAGAAGGAACTGAGACACAAAATGGTTGAATAACTTGCTCAGTTACCCTGCTAGTGAGTTCCAGAGCCAGGATTTGAATACAGACAGCCTAAATCCAGAATTTCTGTTTCTAAATCTGAATCTAAAATAGGAGAGTTATGTTTGATGAAGTCATCCATAATATGGGGCAGGGGGGGAGCAGAAGGGAAGCAACATATATTGAGCCCCTAGCATGTGGAAAGCACTGAACTGGGTCTGAGGCCACCAAGGGAACGAAGACTCAGTCCTCATAACCAAGGCACTTTTAGGATGAAGCCAAGAAAGACTGACACATACAGCCCCAGGGTCATGAGCATCACTTCATGTGCTCTGGGTTTGAATCCTGGCTCCTCCTCTTACCAGGTAGGTACCCTTGCATGAAGGTCTGAGTTTGAGTCCTCCAAGAAGCTGTACCCAAAACATATAATATAAATCCAGGGAACATCAATAATGAAGTGAGAAAGTGTATTATCCAAAATTATCCATTGCCATAACAAATTACCCCAAAATTTAGCAGCACAGAACAACAAATACCTATTACCTGAGGGTCAGAATCTGGAATTGGTTTAGCTGGTGGTTCCGGCTCAAGGTCTTCCATGAGGTTTCAGTGAAGTTGTCAGCCAGTCATTTGAAGAATTGACTGAGGCTGAAGGATTCACTCCAGAGCTCACTCTCATAGTTGTTGGCAGCCCTTGATCCCCCACTGGCTGCTGGCTGTGGACTCATTTCCTAACAATATGGCTCCCTTCATAGGGCTTCCCATGACATGGAAGCAGCCTTGCTTCAGAGTGACAGAGAGTGTGTGTGTGCGGAGAGAGAGAGAGAGAGAGAGAGAGAGAGAGAGAGAGAGAGAGAGAGAGAGATCACAGAAGCCACAGTGTCTTTTATAACCTAATCTCAGAAGTGACATACCATCACTTTGTCATATTTTATTGGTCACAATGACCAATCCTGGTACAGTGTGGGAAGGGATACGTGGTGTGGATTCCAGGAGGTGGGGATCGTGAGGCCATCTTAAAGCCTGGCTGTGACAGAAAATGAGATGAGGGAAGCAAAGGAAGCCAATAAGGAAGTGTTATCAAGCCAGGTCCATTATGGGCAACTAGACTTAACTCCACAGGGGGACTCTGAGAGACAGCATAGAACATACCTCAGAGTCATCCCAACCTACAGAAGAGGATGCTAGGATATTTTTTCATTCAATTCTCACCCACCATTGGTTTTAACTCCAGAGTTTTCAGTTTTCCCTGTGCACTAGGCAAGTATGATGGGTGATATCCTGATAGAATCTACTGCAGTGGTGATTTCCTCTCTCTTGCCTTACGATTTCTGGTTGTAATTAGGATAACAACCACACTTACATAATAGAGTTACTGTGCAGTGATTGTGCTTGGCACATAGTAAGTATTTGATAAAGCAGGTGATGTGGCTAAGGCAGTCATTCTGATAGATGTGGTTTCAAGGATGAAATGAGATAATATCAACAACAACTTAGTTAAACCCCCATTTCCTGACTCTCATTTCTGTGCTCTTTCCAGCTCAGCATATCATTTCCCAAACTCTAGACAATAATACTACAGGTCTCAGTGCTCTAATACTTAGAGGATCCCAGAGACAGACTGGGAGTGGGAACAGGATATTTCAAAAGTTGTTTCCAATCTCAGCATTCAAGACATGCATGAGGCCCAAAGAGCCTGGGGCAGAATCAGAATCATGCCAGCATCAGAACCTCGGGCAGCCCTCAAAGCCATGTTCCTTGCACAAGCCTGCTCACCTGGTTTCATTCTCTCTTTGTCAGCAGTGCCTCTTTAGTAGTTAGATGTCTTAAGACCCATCTATATGTCAGTAAAGTGGTTTGTCTGAGGCTCCACAACTAGAAAGGGGCAGATCCAGGACTCAAAGCCCAGGTATAACTGTCTTAGGTAAGGTGCCTTAGTTCTCTGTGCCTCAGTTTTCTCACCTCTAATAAGGGAACAAGGTCAGCTTCATGGGCATGTGATGTGGTTTAATTCTCTTTTGTCGCTGTCTAGAAATTCTTAATTTTAAATAAGAGGATCAGCATTTGCATTTTGTACTGAACTCTGAAAATCACTTAGCCAGTCCTATGTGGGAATGATTATCATAGCAACTCCCTCCACCGGACATGTTCTGCTCCGGCTCCAGATCTACTCTCCAGCCTTCAACTTGCCCTGTGGCCCAGAAGTCTGACCTATAAAGCTACACCCTTAGGCTCCCTTGTCCTCTAATGAACAGTTGGGTTCAGTCAATAGAAGGGCCCACAGGAGATGAAAGGGCAGAAGGAGGTGGGTTCTCAGGCTCAAGGGCATGATCCTCTTCTCCCAATGGGGTCTTTTCCCCTTGTTCCCTCCTTGCTAAGTCACTTCAGATTAGCCCTGCTCCTCTCCCAAAGCCACTGCTCCTGTGCAGCACCCCTCTTCTGGAGCTGTGGCCACTCTCACCCATTCCAGTAATGTCTCCTTCCCCTGGTTCACTTAGGCTCCTAGTTCCTGACCTCAGGTGCTTCATCATCCTTTGTTAGTTACCTTGAACCTTTGTGAAGCTTCTAAATTTCCCCATATGCATGCACCTTCTCTTTCCCATCAGGTCCCTGCCTGATACACTCTCCCATAGAATTGTTGGGGAGGCTAAGAAGAATCTCACGTGTAACAGCACAGCATGTTCCCAGGTGCATAATAAGTATTGAGTAAGAGTTCATTATTACTACTATTTGTTATCTAGTTTCAAAAGCCAAAAGCTCTTAGCCATTATTCTACCTAGCCACAAACTAACACTCATGCACACATGCGTGTGTACACACACACACACACACACACACACACACACACACACACTACTCTGCTGAAAACAGTTCGTCTGGTGAAGTGTGGACAACCAGAAAGAGCTATCTCTAGAAGTTTCTGGCTTTGGGTGTGAAGCTTGAGTGTAAATTGCTCCCAAGTTCTTGTTTCCAGCCCATGAGCTCTAGGCTGCTCTCTGGTTCTCATCTTAGGGATTTCTCTCACTCTCTCTGCTCTCTCTCTCTCTTGCTCTCTCCCTGCTCCCTCTAAGGAGACCCAACCTGTCTGTGGAGGCCTCACTATTGTCCAAACCCTGGGTCTCTGCAGCCTTAACCCTCCTCTGGCACATGAGGACTCTAAATGAAAAAAACAGAAGCCAGGATTTGGTTTCTCCCTCTATTTGGATAAGCAAATCATCTCATGACTCTATTGCGCCTTCCCAGGAGTAATTGGGAGACTTCGCAAGACCAGAAAGTGTAAAAAGACTAAGACCAAGAAGTGTAAAAAGACCACAGTGTGGCCAACATAACACCAGTGCCAGCAGCCAAGTGTGCAAACTGATTGTCACCAGTACCCAGAGCAATGCTAGAGAACTCCAAAGAGGGAGTTCTGCTCCCTTCACTGGAGCCCAAATCCACTAGACTCCCAACTACATAGACCCGTGAACCTACTGCAGCCTTGGGATGCACTTGTTGTTTCAGAGCCTTATCTGTCTTGTTCTCCACTACAGCCTCAGATCCTGACAGATGTGGGTTGAGTGAATGAATTAATGAATGAATAAATGCTTGAGTCCATAAGCTAGTGTGAGAGCCAGCTAAGCTCTTCCTGTATTTTAGACCCAATCAATTTCAGACACAGTCTCCCCTCTATGTGTGAGCTGAGGCTGCTGTGGAAAAATCTCCCCACAAGGCATTTTCCTCTCAGTGACTTTTTTACTCAGCTAAATACACACTCCCCTGACCTGTGATTATTCTAAATGGAATAAAGAATCCTCCATACTTTGATTAGTTCCTCTCCCATGCAGCTAAGGTCCTGACCAGGAGACCCATAGCAGGAATGGGTGGAATTTTAAAGGATAACTCTATGAGCACTTTTAAGAAAACCACAGAGACAACTCCTGGGATGAAGAGGCTTAGCTGGGCTGGTAAACATAAGATGGCAGATGTTTTCTACAGAGACCCCTCCCCAAGATTCCCCCTGTATCAGGTTGGCTTCCACCAGAAACAGACCTTGGGACAAAGTTTTGGATGCAAGTAGTTTATTTAGTAGGTGACCCTAGGAGACACTGGCAGAGGCATGGGGAAGACAGAGAGGGGAAGGACGGAGATAAAGGGCTCATTACTGAGTAGGTTACTGCTATGGGCAACGGAGCATAGAGCACACTTTAGCCATCCCCCAGGAGGCAGAGAGCTGGGTATCGAGCCTCAACTCTGTCCTCTCACTGCCCAAAGACTGCTTCCAGGAGCCCATACAGCCTACCCCACATGGACAAGAAAAAGCACTTGGACAGAGAGGTGTAAGGCCTTGTGGTGGAAACTACCTATACCACCTTCACCTTAAATGCACAACCAGTCATCAACAACAGAATAAAGCCTCCTGTGATGTATGTCCTGTTTACAACTATATTCATGGGTTTGTACCACCACCATCTGTGCAGAGTTTTGCCCCTTACATATCCTTTATCACATTCTTCGCATGCCCCTGTGAGGTTGTAGAAACCGTCATCTGCATTTTACAGATGAGGAAACAAAGGCATAGAAATTACATAACTTTCCCAAGTTCTCACAGCTAGTAGGTAAACAAAATAAATGAAAATTCCTGCCCCAATGTAGCTTAAATTCTTGGAGAAGACAGACAATAAACAGGTAAGTAAAATGCATAGGATTTTAAAAGACAATGAACACTATAGAGAAAAGTAAAGGAGGGCAGGGGGTTAGGAATACAAAATAAAATAGGATGATCAAAGAAAAGTTCCATGAGATGACAGCATTTGAGCCAATTCTTGCAAGAAGTGTAGGCAGGAGGGATCTGTGTGAGAAAACCAAGTTCCAAGAAGAGCAAACAGTAAATACAACCCCTTGAGGCAAAGTCCACTGTAGTGTGCAGAACACAAACAACCAAGAGGCCAGTGTGGCTGAAATGAGGGGCTAGGCTTTCCCGGGGATGGGGATACAAGGCCTGATCATGCAGAGCCTTACAAGCCTTTGTGGGGACTTTGATTTCCACTCTGAGAGAGATAGTTTCTGGTTTACATTTGATAGAATCCTTCTGGCTACCAAGTTGAGAAAAGAATGAAGTAGTAATGTGTGAGTGACTATGTGAGTGAGTGAGTGAGTGAGTGTCCTTGTACCTTTTCACAGATTAGTTTTAACCACTTTGTTTATGGAGAGACAGGAGGCAAGAGAAGATAAGAAGCGGTAGAAACCCGTACTGCACACAGAGTCTGGAATTTGGGACCAGCAGACAAGCAGCTGGGCCTGGTGGGAAGCTGATGGTCTTTGCTGTGTTCCCAGCTGTCCCCACAGGCCCTGTGTTCCCTTTGCCAGCATAACCTCGGGAACTGGTGTGATCACATACATGAAAGTGAGCCCCATGCAGAGAAGATCATCAGAGGCTTTGTGACAACTGTTTTCCCTCAAAGTGTGCTTTCATGAGTCCCCAGGCCAGCCCTTTTCATCCTCCTTCAGCCCCTGGGCTGCCAACCCCAGGCAGCAGGCTGAGGCTGCAACATTCCTACTCAACAGGAGAAATAGCAGTTGCTGAAATAATAACACTCCGATGCAAGCGCCCCTGCTATGAAGGGAGAAGGCCCACAAGCATACCTCAGGAGCACAAACATGTGGCCAACAGATGCCTGATTCCCCAATAGAACATTAACTCCTGTGAATAAAGCATTGTCCGCTCTCTCACTTCTCTGTCTCTCTGTCTCTCTGTCTCTCTGTGTGTGTCTCTCTCTCTGTCTCTCTCTGTCTTTCTCCCTCTCCCTCCCTCCCTACCTCCCTCCCTTTAATTATAAACTGGGGAAGTTGAGGGAGAGGAGGAAAGAAGTAAAGCTCAAAGGGGAGGAAAGTGAAGGAAGGGAGAGAAAAGAGAAACTGAAAACATAGCCCTATGAAGTAGATCCTGTCAGTATCCCCATTTTGCAGATGTGGAAAATGAGACTCAGAGAGGTTAAGTCACCTGTCCAAAGACACAGAGTGGGGAAGTGCTAGAGCTGGGGTTCTGTATTCTAATGCTGACCCCACCAGCAGTCTGGTGTGGGGCACATTCTGTGCTTGGTTTTAGCAGGGTCAGGATCCTGAGATCCCTGGAGCCTGGGCTCCAGGCTTGGGTGAGTAATAGAGACTGAGAGGAGAAGGGGTGCCAGGGGAAGGAGCTAGGACTGTTCCTGTCCTTGGCCCCCAGAGCACACCTCCAGTCCAACCACCAGGCCGTATGCAGCTCCAAGTGCCCTAGTTTCTTCATTCAGCCACCAACCATCTTCTGGATCATGCTTTGGATCTTGAAAGCACATCAGCCCTGTCCTCATGTGGCTATGAGTCTAGAGGGTACACACAACAAAACCCAATGTAGAACTACTCCCAAAGGACCTCCTTCAATCTTCAATAGCATTTAACTAATTCTACTCATTCCCCACCATTCCCTGAGCACCTCTCTAAGACAAACTCTGTGCCTGACCCTGGGGCTATAATGGCTAATAAGACAAGGTCTCTGCCATCAAGGATCTCTCAGCCAGATCGCCAGAAAGTCAGACTGTACACAAATAGAGCCAGAGCAAGTTCATAAATGTCTGAGGCAATCTTTTTAGAGTTGAGAAGAAATACTGAAAGAACTTATTGAAGAAAGTAGAATGGGCTTTGAAGCATGACTGGAAGTTTTCTTAAACTAAGGAGAGGCCTGGGCATTTCAGGTGGAGGGAACAGCTTGAGCAAATGCCCAGGGATGTGAAAAGTCATGGTGTGACTTGGGAACTGCCAGGAGGCCAAGAGCAGCCAGACTGTGCCTTACCCCTTTTCCTTTCTCTTCTCCCCGCAGTCTCTACAAATTCCCTCAACTGCTGGAGCAATTCTGCTCTGTCCTTGATTTGCATTCCTCAAGCAGTAATTAATCCAGCATTATCGCTGGAGATCTCACCTCAGTCTCCCACAAAAGTATTATACAAGTATTCATCAAATAAAACATCTCTCTTCCTAGGAAGGAAATGGAATTCTTAGCATGTATGATTTTCTGCACATTGTTATTCAAGAGATGGGAAAGTGTTTTTTCATTCACCAGGAGGACAGAAGTAGGGGAAGAGGCCACCATTCTAGTTGGGAAGGCTGAATTATTTGGCATGTTATGGGAGTGGATTAAGAAGCAGGGGAAAGTGATGAATGAAAAGGAGAGAGAAGCTGGACCCAGATTTAGGAGGCCAGAAACCTTGGCTGAACTGCCGACATGATGCTGAAAAAAGCTCAGTCAGCCTGGGTTTTGACTGGCCACCTCAGACTTGCTTGAGGGGAGCACAATGTTGGCATTCAAAGCTGTCAAAAATTATTAATTCATCAACAACACAGTACACTGGAAAACTGGCTCTGACTCCATACCTCATTAATATCCAGACTCATCAGCCCACAGATAATAAATAATTCAAGCCACTCTGAATAAAGGGCAGTATCCTGAGATCTCCAGTATTAACCTTTCCTTCACTTCCTTTGGCAGAGCACACTCAGGTCCTGGAGATGAGCATGGGGGCTAGACTCTGGGCCACCAGCAGTCCCCCAGTGTTAAGACAGACTCATGCTCAGAAACTCTCAAGTGCCATAGCACAGTGGCACTTGAGATGATCGAGCCCAATACCTGTCATTTTGCAGGTGGAGAGACTAAGGATCAGGGAGGTACAGGGGCTTTCTCAAGGTCACCTAGCAAGAAAAACTTTGAACTTGACTAAGGCCTGAACCCTTCCCACTCAGCTCCTCTATCTTCCAGCCCCTAATCCACATCTACATGCGATCATCAAACCAGGCAGTTGGAAAGAATAGAGCATGGCCACAGCCTTCAGCCTGACTATAGGTAAACAGAGGAGACATTTCTGAGAGGGCAGCAATCTTGTGTTATTCAACTCTACATGCCAGTTAAGGGCCTGGTACAAAGAAGGTGCTTAATAAAATGTAGAACAAATTCATACCAGAATATGAACAGGTGTTTTAATTAGATACAAACTTCTCTGTGAATATGGAAGAGGAAGAGATCAAGGAAGGCTTCCTGGAGAAAGGAGTGTCAGAAGTGGGCCTTCAAGTAAAGAAGCCCTGGGCATCTTCACAACAACCTAGTGATAATTAGAGCAATGGTTATATTTATTTTACAGATGAGGAAACTGAGAGTTGGTCAGGTGAAATTCTTTACCTAAGTTTCCACAGCCAAGAAGCAAAGGAGTTAGGATTTGAATCCAGGTCTCCATTCCAAGACCATGCCCCTCCTGCATTGGATTCCAGTTAGATGTGTCCATGAGGTTAGGGTCATTCTGCATTACCCACACCTACACTGAGCGCAGAGCTCTTATGGCTGCTGTGTGGATTCCATGAGTGGACAATCTTGAAGAAACTAGCTCAGTGCTGGGCACACAGCAGGCATTTTCAATGAGAAGGTTGATGCTGGTTTGTTTATTGTTACCTGGACTCTACTAGCATACCTTCTTGGATTCAAAATAATTCCTGTCCCCAGAAAAAGACAGAGCAGAGATGGTCACATGGCCATATGAGGCTCAAAGCCAAGTTTCCCAACTCTTGACTCCCCAGGAAGTGCTCTTTGACCCTCAGAAACCTGTCCACTCAGCCTCAGTTGAGTTCTGCATCCTTTGATCATATAAAAGTCCCTTTTAATGAAATAACTCAACTACAACTCCGTTATAGAACTATACACCTATTCCCATCTTATCCTGTCCTTGCCCTCTCCCTATGACTAATCAGAGGTTAGATGCTCCACATATCAGACTAGCTTGAAATGTGCTGAGAAAGTGTGTGAGTCCAGAGGAGTGTGTGTGTGTATACCTGGGGGAGTGTATATGTCAAGTGTGTGTATGTGTTCATAAGACAAGTGGGAATGAGAATGTGTGTGTAAGGAAAAACACTCCCCCTTGTGTGTTTCTCCTTTGCTCACATTGCTACCACACTCACACTTCTGACACCAGACATGTGAAAAATATCAGGCAATTCTATGACACCAGGGTGTCCAACAATTCAACTCATTTCTGACACTGTCTGTGTGGAGTAGGCGTTAGATCCTATAGATTAAGGGCTCAGGTTGTCACCTGTACTCTGACCAGCTAGCTATAAATCAGGGTTCCCACACTCCCCCTCCTTGTGTCTGATAATTTGTTAGAATAGAACTGAACTCAGGGAAATATGTACTTAGGTTTAGCAATTTATTACATAATAAAGGACGTAATAAAAGATGAGCAGCCAGATGAAGAGGTACATACATTGAGGTCTAGAAGGTCTCCAGCACAGGAGCTTCCATCCTCATGGGGTTGGGGTATGCCACCTTCCCAACCTGTAGATGTGTTCACCAACCCAGAAGCTCTCTGAACCCCTATACTTTGGGTTACTATGGAGGCTTTATCATGTAGACATGATTGATCATTAACTTAATCTCCAATCTTTCTTCTCCCTTCCAGAGGATGGGATGTGAGGCTAAAAACTTCGAGCTTCTAATCATGGTTTGGTCTGTCTGGTAATCAACCCCCATCCTGGAGCTATCCAGGAGACCACCTAGAGTCACCTCATTAGAACAAAAGACACTTCTATCAACCAAGAAATTCTGAGGGACTTAAGAACTCTGTGACAGGAACAAGGAACCGAGACACACATACACATATATTTTTTATTATTTCACAGTAAGTGTGTGACCAGTGAGAGTGTGTGTATGTGTATGTGTGAAGTGTAGGAACACATTGTGTGTGTGTGTGTAGGTGTTGTTTCAATCAGCTAATGCTGCACTATGCTGCAGTAACAATTGGCCCCAGATCTCAGTAATTCAGAGCAACAGATATATTTCTCAACATCTGCCAGTTATTTCACAGGTCATCTATGATTCTGTTCCCTGTCAACTGCACCCCAGGACCCAGAGTGAATGGCAGCCCCTACCTGGAACACTGTCAGTTGCCCTGAAAGAGGAACCTTGAGTTGGTTCTTAAAGCTTCCACCCAGAAGTGACACACAGCAATTCCACTCCTATTTCATGGGCCTGAGCTGGTCACATGAGCGGGTCTATCTTCAACAGGATGGGAAGTGGCCTGCCTCCCCCACCTCCGCCCCTCCCCAAAGGCCAGGAAATACCTGTGAACAGGGAGACAGCTATTCCAACTGTGATTCAGGTGTGTGAGAAGCCAATTCAAATGAGTTTTTGCATCTCAGTGGGTTGTGTGTGAAAAAGCACAGGTGCACAAATCTACCTTGGGCTACCTTGTGCTCTGGATATGGACAGGTGTAAGTCGGTGTTTCTGAATGTTAAAAGGTATATAAGAAGTGTGTCCAAGAGCCTGTGGATGAAAGGACAAATGCGAGTGTGCATGTGATGACAAGAACATGGGTCAGTAGAGTGTTAGCAAGTGGGTGTGCATGTGTGTGCATGTGTGTGTGCACACTCTAGCACAACACTGAGTCCATCTGTACCTGCACAAAATGCCTCCCACACTCACACCCAAACATACGCTCCCTTCCAGAGGGAAGAGGCTCTCGCAGATGGGAGGTAAGATGCTCAATTTCCCAGCTGATGATTTAGCAGTTTTATTCACTCCTCATTTGTGACCATCTGTCACCTTCTACACAGTGGCTCTCTTCACCTCGCTTGTGCACAGTGGCTGCAAAGGCATGGTGGCAAGACTGGAAGGCAGGAATTCTGCCCTCAGCTATCAACTCCAGAGTCGAGAGTCCCCCTCCCAGTCTAGGGCTGTAGCAGGATAGCAGCCTAGATGTGGATGCTGAGGTGAAGCAGAGAGTACAGATCACCCCATCTTCTTCTCTGACAATTGTCTCACCCCTTACCAGAGAAAAAGTTTCTCCTTGGACAGACCCCTCCTCTGGGCCCTGCCTTCTGAATCTAACACATCCTTGAGATGAGCCTGCTAAGCCCATGGTTGACTTTGCCATGCCCCTGCTCAACCTCCTGGTACGCCACCACACTCAGGATGAAGTTCAGCCTCCCTAACACACAGTAGCAGGCCCTTGCCACCCACCCAGCCTCGTTGTCTCACACTCCCCCTCCTCTCCTGCTTTGAGCTCCTCACTCACACTCCTTCACCTCTGACCATTGCATACACTACTCTCTATACCAGCAACCCTTCTCTTCTCCTTCACACTTTCCAGGCTAACTTCTGACCACCCTGACCTCCTCAGGAAAGTCTTTCCTACCTTTCAAGTCTTTGTCAGGGATCCCATCACTGTGCTGCCATAGCCCCCTCCCGTTCTCTACATGGTACCATTTATTGCACATGGGATCTGTGTCTCCCTCATTGACCTCTAAATTCCTCAGGAACAAGTGCTGTATTCTGTTAGCTGCTATATCCCCAGTCACTCTTTTACACATATTATTGATTTCCCTCCATCGTAGGCCAGGAACTATTCTAGAGGCCAGGGATCTAAGAAAACAAAAAAGGAGGATGAGTTGACTAGGGTTGGGCTGCAGCTTTAAGAAAGTTACTCAGGGGAAGCTTCCCAGAGGTGGTTACAAGTATGCCTAGGATGAGAAGAAACCAGCCATGAAAATTTTGGAGAATAGAGGATTCCTGGCTGAGGAAACAGCAAGCTCACAGGTCCTCAGTTAGGTGTGCGTTTGGTATGTTTCAGTTATGTCTGTGTGGGTGGAGTGTAGGGAGCTGGGGAAGGGGAGGGTTCAGAGAGGTAGCAAAGGGTTTCCTGAACATTTTTTCATTATGTCTTTGAATGTTCCAGACTACCTTCTCCAGAGAGCCTTCTCTGACTGCATATTCCTTGTGCCTCTGAGCTCTCCCAGCCCTGATGACCCAAATCACCACTCAGCCCCCTTGAAATGGAGGAGTTTCCAAACTCCTGCTTTGTCTTACTCAGAGAATATAAAAAGCATTTTACAACTGGGCCTTCTTGTCTCAGGTCCCATGGCCAGGAGAGCATATGTGGACACTCTCCTGCTCCAACTCTAGCTCCCGTTAGCAGGTCCCCAGGTGAGGCAGGCTGGACTGGCTGGCATGTGAGGCTCCACTATTTATGGAATTCAATTTCTCCAGCTCCCTGTGACTCCCAAGAGCCTCACAGGGAGGCTGCAGAAAGACTTTTGTCTGGGCCTAGGAGAGAGATTCAACGGTCAAATAAATCAAACACCCCCCAGAAGGACCCATGGACATTTCAGGACAGTGGCTGAGGGACCAAGAGAGACAGAACAAAAGACTTTAAGTTGGGAGTCAAGAGACCTAAGTTTGAGTCTTGACTCTGCCTCACTTTTAGGCAGGCCTTTCTTTGGGCTCCAGTTTTCATCTTTATATGAGCTGAGAGAAATTGATAAACATGTTTATCAGGGATTGATGAACATTTTTTAATTAAAGTCTATATAGTAAATGTTTTAGTCTTTGCAAGCCATAGGGTCTCTGTCACAACTACTCGACTCTGCCTTATAATGCAAAAACAGCCCTAGACATTATGGAAGCAAGTGGGCATGACTATGTTCCAATTAAGTTTTATTTATTTAAAAAAAAAAAGTGGTAAAGTGAACTTGGCCATAGGTTATAGTTTTTTTTACTCCTGGTCTAGGTTACCTTTCTGATGTATGTCAGGACACTTTAGGTTGCAAGCAACAAATGCACATTTAGGATCCAAATGCAAATTGGCTCAAGCTAAACAGTCACATAAGAGAAAAGTCCCAGGGAGACTTTAGGTATGGCTGGATCCAGGGATTCAGAGGATATCATTGGGATTCATTGGGATTTATTGTGACTGAGTTTCACTCTTCTATCCCTTGACTACATTTGCCTCTATTTTAGCTTTGATTTTAAATAGATACTCCGCAGCAAAAGCTTCAGGATTCATTCTGATTGAATCAGCTTTAATCTTGTGCACATCTTTAAACCAAACACTGTGATGGGGCAATGAAATTACCCCAATTTCCCTGGCTTGGGTCATGTGCTCTTCTCTAGAGCTAGAGGTTGAGTCCAGCCCCACTTAAACCACATGACATGAGAGAGGTGGAAGGGTGGTTTCCAGAGGGAATTTGGGACAATGGACAGGGCTGCACTTGCCTAGAGTGAGCCTTCATATGAATTAGAACAGTGAGTGGACATTGTGAGATGTCCATGTGGCTCTCTCAGTAAACAATCAGGGATTCTTTGCATGGGGCATATACTCAGGATTTCTAATTATGGTGTCAGTGTTCCTCTCCTGATAATTGCAGCCACCTTCTAAGTGCCTCTGAATCCCCATTGAACCCACAACACCATTACTAAATTTATCTTCCCATAGCTTCCAAGTTACTCCCTTGCTCAAGAATCTTCCTTGGCTCCCAGTTGCCATCAGAAGATCTTCAAGTCCCAGTTTGATGCTCAAGGACCCCAAAAGTATCAACTTATTTCTCCTTTTCAGCCTCATCTTTTCTACTCCTTTATGCTGGACTAAGAGTCCAAGACTTGAGTTGACATCACTGTACACCAGCTGTAAGTCCTTGAACGAATTCTTATCCTTCTGGGTTTTTAGCCTCCTCATCTGCAAATTAGAGATGCTAAAAAATATGTCTTGAGAAACATGAGTCATTTTTTAACTTTAAAATATTATACAGATACAATGATTACATTTTGAGTTGCCCCAGGCCTCCCCAGCTTGAGTTCAGATGGGGCACTGGTAACACTCATAATTCACCTCCCTCCTCACATAGGCCATAAACCAACCTCTCCCTAGTGCTCATCAAACAGTTTGTCAGTAGCAGTCTCTTGTGGCACTACTGTGCTCTTTTTCTCCAGCAGTCACATTGGCTTTTGTCTGTCCCCCGCAGTCCCTGGGCTCAGGTTGCTATCCCCAAGTGTTTCTCAAACTGCTGCACAGGTGCTGCTGGCCAGGCACAAATGGGGTCAAGAAAGTACCCTCTCTCTCTTTACTGCACCTGGCCCCTAGGGCAGAGCCGCATGAGCCCAGAGCCTCATGGGGACTCCCATGGAAGAGACCTCTCCACCTTTCACAGGAGCCCCTACCCTTTGGCCTGTAGGCCATGGTGCAGAAAACACTCAAAGGGTCTGTGAACTTGCACAGGGGGGGAAATCACATTTTTTATTTTCATTCATTCTTTTCCATTATGAATAAAGATAACAAACCATAGTTGTGTTGGTTGTACATATGCCTATGTGCAGCCAACACAGATCATGAGTTTTCATGTCACCTTACAGTAGAAATCTTTTAAATGTGTTTACATTCATTATGGCTTTGAAATTACAATAGTGACTAGATCCAATGTTAGATCTTAATGCATTAATAGAGAAATACACATTTGTAAATATTTGTCACAATTTTGTTTTTCTCAATATGTTGATAATTGTATTAGTTGTGTATTTTAGTCTATGCTTTTAAAAACATTGTTCTGAGAAGGGCTCATAGATTATACTCATTCAGAAAGAGTCCCTGGCACAAACATTCTTGTTAGAAGTCAGGATTCTTAGCATCTCAGTCTCTCCTACCCCTTCTCCTCTCTTTTCCTGCCTTATCCTTTCCAAACACATTCACATAAGGGCTGCACAGCTCCTCAGACAGGCCTAAATCTGTCAGAATTACAGCTGTGGGCAAAAGCCAAGCTCATGCCTGGCCCTCCCCTGTCTTCTGTGCCAACCCCTCACTTCCAGTCCTGGTATTTTTTAAATTGAAAAGCAAATACCACAGAGTTTACTATAAAAAGCCTCTGCTGCCTTCCTCTCAAGCTGCACCCTTTCTCTCTCTCTGTTCACAAGGGCTCACACATCATCTTCATGAATGAGAGAGCATGTTCTGCAAATCAGGCTGTATCCCCACCCCCACCCCAAAGCACTGATCTCCTCACAGCTGAAGAAAGAAACTTTTGTAATATAGCCCCCTGGGAACTGGATTTGGATCACCTGACCTAAAACTATGCTGACCAGTTGACTCATCACAAAAGAATAAGAGGCATTTATTTTTTTCTTTAAGAGGAGAAGCTAGGATGTTTGTTCCAAAGGTTGGCCTCTTCCCATTGAATCTGAGGCTGAAGGAGTCTGCCACGAGGAAAGTGGGCTCCAAATCTGTCTAGATAAGGAGGTAGCCTATGTCTAGGCTAACCTGGCTGGAAACACAACTACCTTTCTGAGAGACAGTTGTGAAAAACCCTGGGAGACAGACACATGGCCCTTCTGAGTCTCCATGAACTGTTGGGATTGCATCAAAAGAGAGATAGCTTTAAAGGATCTTGCTTTATAAACATGGCACAATAAAAACTGGCAGAGACTGGGGAGAAAGAGAGAGAAAAGGTGTACGCAAGAGTGTAAACTGCACATTTGTATTGGTGAAGAATTGGAAATACCTGAATAAGCATAAATGGGGGGATGCAGATAGCACCACAAAGCCTTACTTTGGAATATTTCATAGCAGTTCAAAAGAGTGAAGTAAAACTATTATACACTAAAGTGCAAATATTGCCAAGACATTGCTGAATAAAAAAAGCAGTGGCATCAGGAAAAAGATAAGGATGTCTCCTCTCACCACTCCTTTTCAACATCATACTGGAAGTACTAGCTGATGAAATAAGATAAGAAAAGGAGATAAAAGGCATACAGATTGGTAAGAAAGAAAACTATGTTCACAGATGGCATAATCATTTACATATAAGTGATTACAGCAAGACTGCAGGATACAAGATTAATATAAAAAAGTCAAATGCTTTTTTTATATATCAACAATGAACAAGTGGAATTTGAAATTAAAAATACAATATCATTTATTTTAGCACCACTCAAAAAAGGAAATACTTAGGTAAAAAGTTAACAAAATATGTACAAGATCTATATGAAGAAAACTACAAAGCTTCGATGAATAAAATCAAAGGAAAAACTAAATAAATGATGAGAGTTCTACATTCATGGATAGGAAGACTCAATGTTGTCCAGATGTCAATTCCTCCTAACTTGGTCTATTGATTCAATGCAATCCCAATAAAATTTCCAAAAAGTTTGTGTGTGTGTGTGTGTATGTAAATATTGACAAGCTAATTCTGAGATTTATATGGAGAGATAAAAGATCCAAAATAGCCAACATAATATTAAAAGAGAAGAACAGAGTTGGAGGATTAACACTATCTATCTTAGAGACATATTATAAAGCTACAGTAATTAAGACAGTGTGGTATTGGAAGGAGAATAGACATAGGTTGATAGGACAGAACAGAGAGCTTAGAAATAGCCCTACACAAATACAGTTAACTAATCTTTGACAAATAATGAAAGGCAATACAATGGAGCCAACATTGTCTTTTTAACAACTAGTGCTGGAACAACTGGATATCCACGTAGGAAAAAAAAAAAAGAACTAGACAAAGACCATACACCTTTCACAAAATTTAACACAAAATGGATTATAGACTTAAATGTGAAACTCAAAATGATAAAACTCCTGGAAGATAATACAGCAGAAAATATATATTACTTTGGGTATGGTGATCAGTTCTTAAATAAAATCCCCAGGTACGATCCAAGATGTCCTTTAGTAGGTGAATAGATAAATAAACTGTGGTACATTCAGACAACAGAATAATATTCAACACTAGAAAGAAATGAACTATCAAGCCATGAAAAGACACAGAGAAATCATAAATGAATATTACTTAGTGAAAGAAGCCAATTTGAAAAGGCTACATATTGTATAATACTGATTATATGACATTCTGGAAAAGGCAAACTATGAAGACAGTAAAAAGATCAGTGGTTTCTAGGGACTTAGGGAGAAAGAGGGATCAATAGGTGAAGCACAGAGGATTTCTAGGACAGTAAAACTATTCTGTGTAATACTGTATTGATAGTTATATGTCATTTGTCTAAACCCACAGAATGTATAACCCAAGAGTGAACTATAATGTAAATGACTTTGAATGATAATAATGTCAATGTAGGTTCATTAATTGTAGTGAATGCACCACTCTGCTGGAGGTATTGATATGGGAGGTTATGCATGTGTGGGGACAGGAGATCAGTGGAAAAAAACTCTCTGTACTTTCCTCTTAATTTTGCTGTAAACCTAAAACTTCTCTTTATAAAAAGTATTATTAAAAAGTACAATGCTTTTTAAATAATATAAACACACACAAACAAAAACATAGCAATATGTTTTCAAGGTATATATAGATGTATGCAGATGGAAATAAAAGTTTGGAAGAACATGCAACGAACTGTTCATATTATATCTGGAAAAGGAGGAGGAGTAAACAAGAATTAAGTAGAATGATCAATGTGTAATTAATAATATTTTTAAAGAGGAAAATGAAGAACAAAATAAGAGAAGAAAGGAGAGAGAGAAAGGGAAAAAGGAAAAGTAAGAGAGAGGGTCGGAGAGAAAGTTAAGGAGAGAAGGGCAGTGGGGAGTAGATTTTACAGAAAACTCTTGTGGCCTCTTCTTTCTCAACCTGCCAAGATCTCTCCAGCTGGGGCATCAGCCTGGGGTGGACAAGCTGAAATCCCAAGACTCTGCAGTGTTCTCTCCCATTAAAATGTCAGGTCCTCTCCTGGCTCCTGCCTGCCCCTAGACCTGGTCTCCCACAGAGCTCTTTACTCCCCTTATCAGTGAGAATCAGCAAGGACCATGTCCCTGGCCCCAAGCCTGGCCCACTGATTGCAAATTGTTTCTGAAGAAGTGTTTTGCAATGGGTTTTCCCTCTCCAGAGACTATTCTAGGAATGTCAATAGCTTCCATTTGGAATAAAAATGCTGAATCCATTTTTTTCATAAATAATGGTATTGTGATCAGCTGCCATTCCAATGGCAGATAATGAAAGTGGAGCACACATTTGCTGCTTCTGAATTTCTTAAGATAGATATATATGGATGTCACAAACCCTGATGGAGCATCTACTTCGTGCCAGGCTTTGAGTCCATGAACTACTTCAGCCTTTGAACACCTCTCCTAGGTAGTCATGGCTGTGTCTATACAACAGAGGAAGCAACTGTGGCCCACTGATGTCACCCAGCTACAAAATCCTATAATGAACTGAGACATGACTCCAAGATCAATATAGATGAATCTCAAGACATGATGCTGAATGAAAGAAGCCAGACATACAAGAGAATGACTCTATTTACGTGAAGTTCAAGAATGGATAAAACTAATGTATGATGCTAGAAGTCAAAATAATGGTTATCTATTGAGGTGATGTATTGACTGGGAATCTGTGTGAAGCTAAAAATACTCTGTATCTTGCTCTGGGTGGCAGTTACACATATGTGTGCACATGTAAAATTTATTGAGTTGCACACACAGGATCAGTGCTCTCTAAGCACTTTAATGTATGCATGTTATACCACAATTTGAAAAATTGTATGCAGACTACTGGCTGGGCCAACAGATAAAGTGTGTTGGCTGCCATGAGTCACTACAACGCCATGGACAGTCAGGGAAGTGAGGTCAGTGAGATCTGCTGGTGGCTTTTGTCACCCAGTTGCGGGCAAGGGTAGGGTTAGAGAGGCACTCAAGGGCCTGGCAACCGGAGAACTGTTCCTCTACTTCCTCTTTAGAAACAGCTCATTCCTCATAGACACTTATCTCAAAAGTTGCACACAATACAACATCATTTTTAAAGCCATCAAAAGCCCTCTGCTAGGGCTACATTGCATAAGCCACCACCTTGGCTGAGCACAAAGCATCTGGTATCCACCTTACTGAACCCAGATAACCAGCATAAGAAGCAGAGACACAGCAGAGAGTTTGAACAACTTGCCTGAAGTCACGCAGCTGGTGATGTACTTTTCAGCCCTTTCTTAATTATCTAGAGCTCACATTCACATTTGTATCACACATATCAATGCTCTATTAAGGCAAAAAAAAAATCCTTACAGAGGTATGACAGTTTATATATATTAATAAAATGGTTAGAAGCCCAGCTAAACTGCTTGGCTTCAAATCCCAGCTCTAGCACTTCTAGGTGTGCTCTTAGGCAAGTTATTTAACCTCTTTGTGCCTCTTTTCTAAACTGTAAAATAGGGCTATTAACAATATCTCCTTCCCAGGCTTGTCAAAAGATTAGTCAGTAAAACAATTAGAACAGTCTGTGGCACAGTATGCTCTTGATCACATTAGCTATTTGTATGTTATCCAATAGAAACTGGCTTTTACTGAGCCATATCCAAGGGCACACACCCTTCTAGCCTATTTCATTCAGATTCAGGACACCACTGGAGGCTTTTATCTCATTATCCTTTCACAGAACATGAAACAGAGGTTTAGAGAGATAACTGATTGACTTTTCAAACAGATTCCTTCTCCTCTGCCTGCCAGAGACTAAGTGGCACAGCCAGGATCTGAACCAGGTCTCACTAGCTGTGTGACCTTGAACAGGTTGTCTGATATGGTCTTAGCTTAATCCGAAAAATGAGAATAATACCACCCATCTTTGGGGTCATTGGGAAGGTATTTCATTGAAGGTACTAAGTAGAAGCTTAATAAATACTTAAGTAGTTGCTTCGAATTTTAAGGCATGATTTGCCAAGGTCATGTAGCTTCTGATGATTTGCTGGATTGTGAATCAGTCTTCCCACCCTGACACTCATATTTCTTCCACAGAACCTACTGCTTCTTTGGCCTTTCTTCAGGCCTCTGGTTTCTCTCCAGCCAAGGCACCTCACTTCCTTCATATTTCCTGGGCTTCCAGAGAAGTTTTGGTCAGTGTATTCAGTGTCCCCTACCCCCTCCATAGGAAACAACCTGGATTGGTTGTCCACAGGTGACAGGCAACATTCAAATCCATCCTGGAAAGCCACTGTGATGCTCACTAGCTGGGAAAGGCTTTCACTCCCAGGAGCTTGGCAGTGCCCAGGAGAGAAAAAAATAAGAGTTTTTGGAACTCTGAGCCCTTCTCTGTGTCTGACAGCAAATGCATAGGTCCTCAGAACCTGACACTTAAGTGAAGGATGAGCACATTGTTTTCCTTTGTGTATTCCTCTATTAAACAGACATTTAGTGAATGTTTCCTGTGTGCCAGGCACTGGGCTACTTACCCATTCCTGACCTTGCACAACTAAGAATCAAGTGGGAGAGATAGAGGATGAAGCCAAGAGTTTAACAACCCAGTGTGTGCATTTCTATGATAAGGGAAATATGCGGAATTAATACAGCCAGGGCACTTGGCCAAGCCATGAAGGCAAGAGATGTCTCACTAGCATCCAAGCTGAAACCTGCAGAAGAAAGAAGAATCATTCAAGAGAAGAGGATAAGGGAGCAGTGTTCCTGGCAGAAGAAACAGCATACAGAAAATCCCAGAGGTGGGAAGCTTTTGAGGGGCACTAAAAGTAGCCTCATGTGGCTGGATGCAGGCAATATGTGTGAAAGGAATCCAAGAGTCCCAGGCTCTCCACACTAAGAAGGGGTGTAAGGGTCAAAAAGTATCAAGTGCCTATTGTGTGCAGGGCTTCAAGAGACACCAGCCCCTGCCCTGACTGAAGGAAGAGAGCAGTAAGTACCTAAGGGAGGCAGAAACAAGATTTGTGTGTGAATTTAAGACAGAAGGAATATGAAACTGAGTAAAAATCAGGCAAGATTCTTGGAGATAATAATATCTGAGACTATGCCTTCAACCTTCAGTTAGAATATTGTCAACTGAAGAGGGAAGAATAATATCTGAGACTACGCCTTCAACCTTCAGTTAGAATATTGTCAACTGAAGAGGGAAGATAGGGTGATTTCTAGCAAATGGAAGCAGAATTTTAAAAAGTATATTGAGCATTTAAGCACACGCCAGAGCGTTATCTGGCTTTCTCCTAGTAGCCTTGGCAGGTAGATGCTATTATTATTTCTATTTTATAGATGAGAAAATAGAGGCCCAGGAAAGTGAGATCATTTGCCTAAAGTCTATGGAGCTTCAAAGCCAACATGTTACCCACAATGCTGCATGCCTTGGAGAAATGTTTATTGGGCTGTTTCCTTGGGGACAGGCTCAGTCTCCACAGCTGCTTCCTGTCCATCTTTTCAGGGGGTTGCCTCTTTGGAAACAACAGTCTGGTGAAGTGATTAAGAATTGAACCCAGCACAGTATGATATGTACAAATATTTGAACATTTAGCAACTGTGCCACTGCTGGGGACCTACCCCAGCATGACTTGTGGACAAGATGACAAAACTATCTCATGTCCTATTATTTCTCACAAGGTTTACTGTGGTTTTCACGTGATTATACACATTAATTCAGTGGCTCTTTTGCTAATGGGGGAATTTCTAGTATGGAGGCAGTATAGTTAAGGCAATAACCCTCCTTCAGAAAATAATCATGAAGCTGTGTTTCCCTAGAGGATTTTTTCTTAGGTTGAAAGGAGACTTCTCAGTCTTGCCATAATTTTGGAGAAGCTGGAAGATGAAATTCTGTTGTCCATGGAGACTGAGTCAGCTCCAAGCAACTGATGGGGGTACAGGTAAGAGGCCTGGGTAAGGGACTGGAGAGAAGACTTGGGCATGGCCTCCCCTGAGCCCTCACCCAGCAGCCTGATGACCTGGGATGGCAGCAGGGAAGTGCAATCTCTTTAATTTACAGGGAGGGAACTAGGGCTCAGAGAGGGAAAAGGACTTGTTTGAAGTCACAGGAGAAGGTTAGGCATCCTGATCCCTCAGCATCACCTGTGCCTTGATGGGCAGCTGTCTGGGGTGACAGGAAAACCCCAGGGGCAAGATTAGATTAATGGCTAGAAGACTTGCTTTGGAGTTGACTAGGCCTGAGTTGGACCCCAGGTCTGCTTCCTTCCCACTATGCAATTTTTGACCAGTGGCTCTCTAGGCCTCTGTTTCTCTATGGGTCAGTGATTAGCATGCAGCAAGTGCTCCATGCTCCAGCTAGTTGTCATGTCTTCCAGGCTCTGCCGTTGGGCAAGATACTGCTTCTCTCTGGGCCTCTGTTTACCCATTTCTAAAATAAAAGGATTCTACTAGGTAATATCTAAGGACCATTTCTAGTCTGACACCTTGTAAATCTATGACTCAATGAATTACCCCAAGTCAAGGAAAGGAGAGGACTATACAATAATATTAACAGCAATTATTCCAACCATTTATTAAGTGCATGTGGTGTGCTGGGAACTGTTAGGTGCCAGCCCTCTTCATGTTGCACCAGCTAGTCTCCCTCTATAGCCCTACTAGTCTCCTGGCTTCCAGTTTTCTCCCCTTCAGTCCACCTTGCATACCTGGCCAGTCTCAGCTCCCTTAAACCCTTTACCCTTTTGTTCCAGCACATTCAATGGCTCTCCAGTGCCCCCCAAGGTCAAGTCTAATTCTTTAATTTGGAGGTTAAGCCTTTCATGCTCAAGCTTGGCCTTCTCTAAAGGAATCTTTTATTAACTGTGTTGTCACTTTGTCTGCACCTCTCTGTGCCTTGTACTCAGAGGTGCTCAATAAACATTTGTTAAATGAATGAATACATGGGTGAAATGCTTCTCTAAATTAGGCTACTCAAACCTTAGTCATTTGCAAACCAGCCACCAGAGTTTTGCAAAAATTGTGCACTGTGTCTATTTTTATTTACTTAAATATTTCCTTTTTTAGATTAAATAATGTATCTCAAAAGGAAATTGTACATCACGCTATAACTAGAAGATTAGTATTACTTCCAGAAATAGGTCTCCATTAAAATGAACACAAGGACAAGTAAGCAATGCATTCGATTCTAACTAGATATTGTTGTCTACCAAGGCTGGAGTCCTGGGCTTACCTCTCTTAGTTAAAATGAAATTAGTCAGTGCTTTGAAGAGTTGTTAAAGACAAATTAGCACTAACCTGAGGCTTGTCCATGGACAGAAATCCATGGATGTTATAGGCAGATGAGTATAAAAGAGCTTTTTCATGCCAAGTTATTACACTCCACTGAAAATTATCCTAGCTACCAACAGTGTTCGTCAGCCCACATTTTAGAAACCCTACTTAACAGAATCCATCACTCTAGTCCATGGGAGATGCATGTGAGTTCTCTGGAAGACTTTAACCTAGATATTTGTGAAGGACACTGAGGTCCTGCATGCAGCTACCTCAACTTCATAGTATAGTGTCCTTTATATAAAACCTCACTTCAGGGGAGACAGTTTTCAGAACTTCACTGATATAAGAGCTTGTTGTTTGAAACTATTTACCTAGTAGAATAATGAGGTCCCCATCAATGGAGATGTGCAGCCAGATGCTGGAAAGACATTGGGAAATAATGGTGGTGGAGGTGGGGCAGGGAGCAGAGAATGTTGTAAAGATTATTCCAGCATCAGATGGTCAGCCTATGAAATTGACCTGACAGCCAGAGTTTGCTTTTATATGTAGGCAAAACATATTTAGAGCAATTAAAATAGAGGGGAATTAACTTCTGATCAGGAATATAGGAAAAAAAATAGAGAGAGGGAGACAAAATGTGAGTGAGGCTATTCAGGAGACCTGAAGGAAGAAAGGAGAATGTAAATGGTTATTATTATTTCTTTATATAAATAATGTTTCATATTTGTTAATCCAGCACCAGATTCATCAGGACTATTTTGGTTTCAAGTAACATAAACTGAACCCGGACTTGCATTAAGTGACAAAAAGAAACTTAATGAGATTTAAATAACTGAAGTGCCTTCAGGTGTGGTGGATCCAGGAACTCAAACAATATTTATCAGTCCTCAGTCTACATTCCATCTCTCACTTCTGCATTCCTCTATGCTGGCTTCACTCTCAGGTAGGGTATGCTTAAGGTGTGAAAAAGGTGCCAGCAGCTCTAGGCTTAGGAACCATGGCAGAGATCAAGCGTCTTTTTGACAGTAGTTTTAGTAAAAATTCCAGGGCGAGTTCTCATTTACCCAGCATATATCACATGTCCCCCCTTTGCAGTCGAAGTGATATGTTCTGGCTTGCATGGGTCACATGTCCACCTCTGGAAGTCAGGAACCCCACCCAACCATATGAATGTGAGTGAGGGATGAGAAGTTTCCCAAATCAAAATTGAGGTGCAATTACATGAAGTTGAAATCAATGTAAGGCAAGCAAAAATAGAGTCCACGTTTGCTCCCCTCATATTCTAGCTCAAAGCTGTACCCACATTTTCATTCAGAAGGCTTCTATTCATCCTTTGGCCCTTGACTCAAATGGTACTTCCTTGAGGAAACCTTCTCCAAACAGCCCTAGTTGGACTGGCATCCCCTGAAATGTGTGTCATTCTGGGCTTGTGTGGTTATTTAACAAAAGACTGTCTCCCTGTTGGATCAGGACCACCTTGAGGTCTGTGACCTGTTTTGTCCACTACGGTGTCCCTAGAGCCTAGGACAGTGCCTGGCAAGTAGAAAAGCTCAATAAATATTTATGTGAAACACTGGTGGATGTCATAAGCACATGACAAGTGACCAGTGACAGGTGAAGAATTGATGGATCAAGAAAGATATCAAGATTTCATGCTTGTGAGTGAGAGTGTAGGGGAAGAGACAAGAGAAGACAGGGTGACCCTGGAGAGCACAGTGTGTTGTGGGACTCCAGGATAGATGACCAAAGTAGGGAGCAAGGTGGGGAATAGGAAATTAGCAAATGCAAGCCCTGGGGACAAAGAGAGGGGGCAAAGAGTAGGTCTGGGCTAGAGAGAGGAATTCTTTCTGTGAGTTCTTGGAGAACCCAGAGGGAAGTGCAGTCATGGCCCCAATTCCAGAAGTAGTTGTGAAAGGAAGATGTGGTCAGGACTTGCCAAGGGGAAGAGAGGGAGTCTTCAAGCATGGGGTTGGGACTGGTTGAGAGAGAAGCTTCTCTAGGACAATCAATAAAACCTAGAGAACCTGAAGGAAGAGGGTGTCTTGGGGTTCTACAGTCAATTCCGGGTGTTTTTTCCAGCTGTGTTTCCCTTTTCAGTCATCCGTCCAACCGTCTGTCCATCCACACACAGTCACTTGTGTCTCTGTGACCAAACCCTGGCAGCAGACAAGGTGTGCTCCCCAACCCACCACATGCACACATCCAGCTTAGTACCAAGAGCCTGTTAACTTCAAGCCAGCTGATGTGCTCCCCCTGTAACTGGCAGGAGAGGCTGCCCTGGGGAGGAGAGCAGAGAGGGGACAGGAGCCCACCCCCGCAACCACACTGAACGGGCCTGTGACCTACAGAGAGAGAAGAGGTAGACAGAGAAAGAGAAACAAAAAGGACAAAACAACAGAAGCAGACCTGCAAGGTGGAAAGAGAAAAACCAAGAGGGAAATCCATGTTGAAAAGGACTGGGAGACTCAGACCAAGACAGGCTGGCTATCCCAAAGCCAAGGCGGGGTAGAGGTCAACACTCTGGAGGAGAAGGAGAAAGTGAGAAGCGGAGGGGGAGAAGGGAGGTTTAGAAAGGGAGTGAGGAGAAAACAGAGAGAGGAATAAAAAGGGAAATAGAGACGGGAGAATTGGAAGGGGTAAATGGAAGAGAGAAGAAAGGGAAGAAAAGGAGAGGAGAGGGATTGAGGGAAGTAGGGAGCCTGCTGGAGCGGACACTGTGAGAAGGTATCTGGGAAGGCGGAAGGCAGCCAGACCCAAGGAAGCGGGGCGCAGGGGCGGGGGACCTGAATGGGGGCCCGGTGACTCCGGCAAGCCCCTCCCCGGGTGGGCGGGCTCCTGCGCATCGGCCCCGCCCCCACCCGCCGCCCGCGCTCCCCCGCCCCTCGCTTCCCTGCGTCCCTCCGCCCGCCCTCGAAAGACCCAGCGAGTGGCGAGGTTGCGGCGAGCTGCGCGAAGCGAAGGAGCGGAGGAGCCGGGAGCGCAGCGCGGCGCGAGCCGAGAGCGGCCCCGCGCCGGGAGCGCACCGGAGTGGCCGAGCTGCCCGCGCAGCGTTCGCCGAGGGCAGCGCAGCCTGGGCCGCAGGTAGGAACGGACAGCGGGCGTCGGGGCGCGGGGCGCAGAGCCCGGGACGGCCCGGACAGGACGGACGCCACCCCGAGCTGATGCCCCCGGCCAGGCGCGATGGGGAACGGGCACCCCGAGATCCCAACCTCCGCGTCTCGCCTGGCCGCGGGTCACATGAAGGAACCAGGGCGCTGCTCCTTCCGTCGACGCGCGCCCCGGCTATTCCTAGGGGTCGCGCGGGGGCAAGGGTACTCGGGCAAAGGTCGCAAGAATGACATGCCCTTCCCTTGTCTTGGGGGCCCTTAGAACCCCTAGCTGACGCTGGACTTTGCTGGAGCCGTCGAAGCGCCGCGTACATTCCCCAGGGGATAGTGGGGAACCAGGAGTGGATGTTTGGGGGCCGTGCGCCACTTTCCCGTCCCGGGGCCAGTTGTGCCGAGGTAATGCCATGCCCCTCATTTATTCTCCAAGAAGTAAGGAGGGGCAGGCGACTTGGGGATGGGACACGTCCTTCCTTTCTTGGAATGGCTCCAGCTCTCAAGAAATGTTGGCTAAAAAGGCACACCACAGTTTGGACTGCACGCACACAAGCTCTCCCCACCTCTTTTTCTGAGGGATGTGGAGTGAGGAGGCTCCTCCAGAGGTTACGAGGGCTGTGTCCTCTTGCCGCCGCGGACCGCTCTCACCATCTTGCTTTGTGTCCTGGCATTTACTCCCCGGGTATGGGGGAAAGAGGCTACGCAGCCTGCCTGCCTCGGTTACATGGTTACCTGGGAGCAAGGACCATCGTGTCTCCATGTGTGGTCCCTTGGTACCCCCATGGTGGCACCCACAGATGCCCTGTTCTAGTTTGGCTTGGTCTTCAGACAAGGAACTCAGACCAGGCAGCCCCCACTGAAGTTCTGAGCTAATCTCCCAGAAGAGCCTTGAATCTCAAGGAGAAAATTGGATTTTAAAAAGCTAAATGACAACACCCGGGTTCTTCCTGATGTGGGGGAAGCTCAGCCTCATTCCCATGAAGAACTAGCAGCGGGTGGAGGGTGCTGAATAAAATGGCTTCTGAGCTTTGGTGACACTTCCAAAATCAGACTTTCAGTCTATGAAAGTGGACTTTGGGGTCGACCTTCATTTTTTTGTGACACACAAGGTGCGTGCTTGGTGAGAGAGGGGATGTTGGATGCTATGTATTGCCTAGCATTTCTCTTTGAGAACTTTGAGAAACATGTATTCATAAGGGAGTCTAGAAAGGCTATACCAACTCCCAAATTCCAGAACAAAGGAAGTCAGTGGGAACTACATACAGGCTTCTTGCACCCTCTCTTTCTCTTTGGAGCAAGGAGTGGGAGGGACCTTTTCCCAAAGCAGCCAGGGCAAAATGGCTGAGCCTCCCCTGAGCCTCAGAAATAAATTGTGAGGCAAGCAGCAAACAAAGAAAGCACTCTCTTTCCAGCCAAGCACTGGCTCAGTGACCAATCCTTGAAGGACAAACAGTGTGTTCACTGGGACATACAGCCGGGCTTGTCAGGCAGAGCATCTGGAGAGTGGGGCGATCCCTGAGAAGCACACAGGAGAGAGGCAGCCACTTGGGAGAGAAAACAGGAACCATCTCTCTTCTGATGTGCGACCCTTTAAGCCAGGGCTGGAGACTTGGTGAGAAGTCGGTTCCCCAGGAACTTGGATGGGACTGATAGTGGTGTCTAGAGGCCAAGGAGTAGGTAACTTAGAGAGTAACGACAGGGAAAGAGCAAGTTCATCAAAGCTGAAAGAAACACAACAGTTCTGTTGCTTCCCTCCGTTCACATGCCTGGCAACTAACTCTAAACGCTATGAATTTGTTTACTCATGGCCCAGCACACAGCAGGCACTCAATAAGTGTCTTAGAATAAAGACTGCCTGGATGAAAGGTGATGACAATACTAGCACAGACCTACCTACAATATTTACCTATGTCATTGAGCTAGGAAGTTAATAAAAGTGACCTCTGAGACCACAGCCAGGAATGAGCCCTGGATGAATTAGTTGGCTTTGAGCTGGGTTACTGCCATGTTCTGGCCAGGTGACCTTGGGTAAGTTCTCATTCCCATTGGAAGAAAGGAATGGAGTACCAAAAGGTTCCAGTATACCCAGTTTATAATTCCTACAATAACCTTGTACAATGGGTACAATTCTAATCTCCCATTGCAAAGGTGAGGAAACTGCAATTTACAGAGAAGTGACTTGCCCAAAGTTACACAGCTAGCAGAAGTAGGGCAAGGATTTGAACCCCGCTCTTCTGATTTCCTGGCAAACACTTGCCCCATTGCTTAGCCTCTAGGCCTTGGTTTTCACCTCCATTAAGTGAGGTGGTCAGGTGATAGTTGGACTTGATAATGGACAGCGAGGCCCCTGAGCCCGCTGTTAGGCTGCTTCTCTACCTTCTCAGCATATGCTAAGAGCAACATTATATAAAGTGCAAATGCCAAGCAGCTTCTCGCCATCACAAAGACATTGTTGCTAGTCTTGGCTGTGAGCTCATCAGCTGAGGTAGGACGTCCCAAGCCACTTGGAATTCGGACACTTCTTCTCCCTTCCCTCCCCCTTGCTTATGTAAGCATCACAAGTGTCAACCCCTGTTGATTAAGCCTTACCCACCACCTCCTGCATTCTAAAGTATATCCCTTTGTCCTTGGGAGCTGGTGGGAGCCTGAGCGCCTCACTGTCACCTGGTCAAGGTGTGCCCAGCTTCAGGCCTGTCTTTGCCACATCGGAACTGCCCCTCAATTCAACTGTGCAAGTTTGAGCTTCTCTGTACCTGGAGAATGGTGGGCAGAACACAGCCCCTGGCACATTGTAAACAACCTTGAATTGACTCCAATTGCAAAGAGCAGCAGGGCCCCCTCTCAGTGAGATCATCAGATATTTGTCCACTGCCCCATGGCATTTCTCAGCTCCAGCTCCTTAAATGAGTCCAGCACGGTCATTTTTGTCACCTTCGCCTGATGCTCTGAAGGTCACTGGGAGGTGGAAGGAATGAGAGTGATACTTGAGAAGGGAAAAGGCTAGGAAGCCAGATGTGGACCCCAAAATTGGGCTTTCCAGGAAATGTGCCTCAGTGAGCTTTGTGAACCAGCATGTTCCCTCGGAGCTCAGCTGAAGCCTTTGGAGCAAGGGGAAGGGGATATGAGAGTGAGTGGGAAGCAGTTAACAGGGGAGATAAGGGTTGCCTGGCATAGATGGTAGGTGTGAATGCAAGCTGTGATATTTCAGCACAGGCTCGGATTCAGTCATAAACAGAAAAAAAAAACCCTCAGTATTGTTCCAATGATAATATCATCCATAACAATAATAACTAACAGTTATTGCAAGTTGATGATCTTCCAGGGAATATGCTGTGTGTTCTACTTATATTATTGCATTTAATTTTAACAAAACCCCGTGAGGAGTAGAATTGTCCCTGAACAGATGAGGAAACAGAAGAGAGCGGTTAGGGCACTTACTGCAGGATTGCTGGGCTGGTAAATGGCCTTGGAGCCCCCATATCAACAACGAGCTGATATCCCTGCCATGAAATAGCCCCTGGCATTGTCACTTAGCATGGACCAGACTCCCTATTTAAGGATCTACATAGTTAGAAAGCACTTCTCATTTGTTTTTCATCAGTTGAGCTTTGCCATAGCTCTGGAAGGCCAGTACTTTGACAGCTTCTGTTTGATAACTGGGGAAGCTGAGGCCTAGAGAGATGCATTTGTGTCCAATGTCCCTCAGCTGCTAAGTCGCAAAACTGGAATTCACCCTTAGGTGCCCAGCCTGTTACAACATAGTTGTGACGTAGACTTTAAAATCATTTAAAGTCAGTGTTGACATTGGGTACCCATCCACCTTTCCCTCATTCTTAGATGTGCCCCAATTTGTCACTACCTTCTCGTTGCTCTGGAAGCCATTGAGAGTATTTGACGTAGCCATCACCTTCGTTTATTATGATCTGACAAGACACAAAAGTGGCATCCAATTTGATGCGAGCTGCCTGCAGCGAATGGCCTTCTATTTTTACATTTCTCACAAATTGGAAATTACAAGGAAGCCAGGTCTTGCAGAGTGATTGGCTGTGGCACTCTGAAAGCAAGGGGTGTGCGGCTAGGTGGAACGGGCCACGTTAGGCGACCAGGGCCCCTCTTGGCTTGGCTCTTGGCAAGAGGGGCCCCCAGCTTCTGCGGCCAGATGGGATTCTGGCACACAGGCCAGGCTGCAGGATGCTGCCTCAGTCAGTGACCTGCAGCCTTGCCCACCTGTCAGCTGCATAGTGTCTGCAAGATCAGTGTTGCATGCCAGCTCTTGAGATAACTGAGCCCTGGCCAGAGGGACATTCAAGGTCAAAGATGCCCTGAAAGACATCCACAGCAGGTTGCTCTCATGACTTTATTGTTTGGTAAGGAGGTTCTATGCAGGGAGAGGGCAGCAGCCACAATGAGGTGAGCAATGACATTTAGTATCAGTATTACGATTTGCTGGAATTAGTGCTAATAACAGTACTCCTAGGCATCAGAACAGCACTTTACAGTTTGCAGCACTTTACAGTTTGCAGCACTTTACAGTTGTTTTTTGTTTTTCGGTTTTTTTTTTTTTTGATCTTGTATAAAGTATTCCGGGGAAAGAAAACATAATCCTTGAGATCCTGGAGAAAAATCTTAAACAAAAGAGATTTTTTTTCTCTTAATTTTCTCATAAAGCCCAAATCAGAGTGACCTTGATTCCAATGAGGCTTTTTTGCACACACAGAGTACATACACACCTAACACTTATGTAGAATTTGACAAAGTGCTTCCTCCATTAAAGTATGCAATAGCCCTGGGAGCTCCAGGTGAAAATAATATTATTATTATTATTATCATTATCTCCATCTTTTGGATAGGGAAACTGAGGTTTAGGAAGCCCTGAGCACTCTCATCCTTGACCTCTAGTTTCCCAGCTGAATTTACCAGTCTGAATTTATCAGGTAGCTTCTTGAGAAGGAGCCCAGATGAGCCCGGAACTGTAGGAGGCACAGCGCACAGGGGTGAACACAGAGCACACAGGGGTGAATATTGCAGGATCGCGTGGGGAGGCACAGCCATGATGTTTAGGAGAAAGGGGCTGTGGCATCTTGTTCTAGCCTTACCTGAGTTCTGGCCCAAGGCTAATGTGTCCTTGGTTTGAAGCATGCTCATTTGGCCAGAGAGCCCCCAGTGGTGGGGGGACATGGCAAAGGAAGAGATGATTGTTCTCAGACACTCATGCAAGGCACACAGTATGCTTATCGAGATGGATTTGGGTAAAAATGAACACCAGGGGCCCCATGAGATTGTCTAGAAGCATCTAAGGGCTGTGGTAACCAGCACAAATTTGGGAAAGTGTTCAGACATGAGCCTCAGGACGTTTGGTACCCACTGGAGGAGCCCGCTGTGTGGTCCGAAACTATGCCCAGTTCTGCCTCCCTCGAGCCTGCTGGGGCAGGGTCCTTTCCCTCTCTGGGCTTCGCACTCTCAATCCATAAAGTCAAGGGGTTTGGTTTGGAGGTAAAGAAGGGAGGGAAATGGAAACCGCTCACCCTGGCCATTACCCTACTTCCCCTCAGGCCTTGAACTGCTGTTCATGCTGAAGACTGTGGAATATCATGAGTTCTGGGAGCTTACTTCTGGGGTGCTAGGGGAGGTAGGGACACCTAAGGGTTTGATTTGTCCCCTGGTTGCATGGCCAGCCTGGCCCTGACCACAATGTATGGAGAGTCTTCGGGGTGCCAGTCCTGGGCTGCCTCAGGCTAGTGAGAACAATACTGGGGGATAGGTGCTACTGTCCCCATTGGCAGGAGGACCCCGAGGCTGAGGGAGGTGAAGCCACTTGATCTGAGTTACACAGATTTTGAACAAAGGCCACTGGCTCCCCATGCGCTGTCTGTGCTCCAACCTGCAGTCCAGCCCCTCTGCTTCCATGTTAGTTGTTTTCAGAGCGTGAGGTCAAGGATTCACCTATGATTAAAAAACAAAAGTGGTTTTGGAGATGGGAAAAAGATAATGTTACTGGAGAGTATTCTGTGAACATGAAATTTAAATGCATACATGTATTACATATGCTCGTTTTACAGGTTGGTTCAGCAACCAGTACGTATGAGCCCCACTTCTGAGCTCTGACTGTGACGCAGGCACTGAGCTGAGCACTTTACGAGCAGTGTCCCAGTGTCCAAGGAAACTGCAGCCCAAGGAGTTCATGTGGTTGTCCAAGATTACCTTGCTGGCATGCAGCAGAGCTGGAACTTTGATTTGGGTCTGCAGGACCCAGAGTACTGGGCTTGGAAGCCTGAGAAAGAAGTGGGAGAGCAGCCTCCAGTCCTGCTGACCTCGAGCCTGCTGGGGGCCATGGGCAGGGTTCTTCCCCTCTCTGAGCTTTGCATTCTCAGTCCATAAAGTCAAGGGGTTTGGACTGGATGGCTGTTCCCCATGCCCAGGCAAGAGGAAGGGAGGCTGCACGCCTCACTTCCTCCTCTATTTCCCCCATAATAGCCTCCCCGAAACTAATGACTGGGGAAGATAAGAGCCCTTTCTCAAATGGCAGTGAATACCACTAATGACAGAGCAGATGCAGCACTGTTAATTATGCCACGGGTATTAAATGAGAACGCCAAGCCCAGAGGAGTTAAATAGCCCTGCTGGGCTACAACGGTTGTGCCATCAGCCTGGGCCAAGGAAGAAGCGCCCCCTTCCCAACCTTGAAGCCAGACAAGAGTCACAAAGCCTTGTTCACATCTGTCCCCTCTCCAGCACAGGATCTGTAGTGGTTCCTTGGATCTGGGGACACCAGTGGCTACTCTGGAGATTTTCTTAGAGGTCTCTGGAGAGATCTAGACAAGTTACCCTCAGGGACAGATGTGGGTAAAGAACTTGGAGTCCCTACTATGTGCCAGGCCCTACCATGGATCATGGAGATAAACCAGGTGTTGTTTCTGCTTTGAAGAGCTGCTCAAAGTCAAAGCCATAAATTTCTTAGGAGCAGGAATGCTGTGTCTTCTGGTATCTCCGGTGCCCACGTAGTGAGGAACATCTAGTAGGTACTTACCTCTTGCTTTTGATTGTGTGACTCCTTAAGTAAGAGCCAGAGGCCACACAGGTAGGGGCCAGAATTGATCAGCTGTGTGCTAGTGGGGCAGAGAGACAAGACAGGGGACTGTTCCTTTCCTCTAGGCACCACCAGGCTGGCCTTTCTGCGTATCTGGACTTTCTTTCTGAAACTGCTGGGTGACCACGGACAACCCTTTTGCCCTCTCTGATCCTCAGTTTGCACATCTGCAAATTGGGCAGAGTGAGGGCTGTGATGGCTACAAGCAAAACTATGTCTCCTAACCAACCCCAGTTCTGAATCTGGCAGGTCACAGAGATTGCATAAATGTCTGAAAAGTGATAATTTGGAGGCAATTCAGCAGAAGGAGAAAGTGCATTCACCAAAGGTAGCTTCTGGTTCTTATAGAACGCAAACCTCCAGCTCCTCCCCAGTAGCTCCAGTTTCCTGCTTTCCACTTTCTGGACGTCCACAAAAGCCACAAAACCCACCCTTTCAGACACCTCTGTGTTAATAGATGGATAAACCAAGGCCTGCAGAGGCATGCCAGGCCCATAGGTGCTAGGACCTGGAGCTTCTAACCCCAAACCAGCCCAGCTCTGCCGTTGAGAAATTATTAAGTAGAGTTAGTGGAAGGACTCTGGTTGCCGTGGCAACGGAGCCTGTGTCCTCGGGAGATAATGGCGTTGTACAAGGCAGAGTGATGTGTGTTGAATGCTGATTCGGGAGCCGCTGGAGCGAACAAGCAAGAGAGTGTAGGGGACTGCATCTAGGGTTTGAGCTTCCCCAAAGGGAGGCTCTGGGCTGGTGGGGCTGGGGCAGGTGCGAGGACATGTGCTTTGTTCTATCCTTCCCATGACCTCGGCAGAAAGAGATAATCACCTTCACTTCATGGAGGCACATAGTGAGGTGAAAAGAGGTAAAGTGACTCTTCCCCCAGGTCTCACAACTGAGCCAGTGGTGGGGTGTGATTTAAACTCCAAACTGCTATGGAGAGGGCCTGGAAATGGGCACCGTGAGGGGAGGGTTGTTGGTGGGATACGGATGCTGAAGGGAGCCAGCGTTGAGCCCTGCACTCAGAGCACCCAGACCTTTTCACAGGCTGTTGAGTGGAGTGTTCATGGAGATCTAATGGGCCAGGAGCGACAAATCCAGCACCAGAGGAGTAGGGGAACAGTGTGGTCAGTTAGCTCCAAACCTCAGCTTTGGTTCCAAAATCAAGGCCCGCCCTCCCACTTCCTAGCTGTGTGACCCTGGGCTGGTTACTTCACCTCTCTGAGCCTTAGTGTCCCCATCTGCAAAATGGAGATAATAACAGACTTATCTCATGGGATTGTTGTAAGACCAAGTAAGGTAGGTAGAGCATCAAGCCCCCTCCTGGGTGTAGCTCAGTCAAAAATCACTATTATTGTTAACCAGAGAAGAGAGGCTAGGAGAAGGGTTGGTCTGCTCCCAACCATGTATTGCTTCTAATTTATGGGGTTGGAAGAGTGGAATGACTAAAGCAAGTACAAGAACAATAGCAGGCTCTTCATTCCAGGCTGGTGAATATCAGTAGAACAAATGAACAGTCCCCATCACCAAAAATATGCACAAATATTTTGCATTTGGAAAGCATGATTGATGTTCCTCTCTGCAATGTACTGTCCCTAAAAACCTATGTTCAGCCCACACTAGGGGAAATTGTGTTTTCTTCATGCCAGCTATCCAAATGACCTCAAGCCTGCAAACCTTTTTGAAAAAGAAATGTTCTCACCCATACTCTTCATATCTGTCTCTTGCACAGCTGGTGTAATGTATTTACTTCCTAATCAGCGATTGGAAAACATGGGGTTAACACCCTGAGAAACCCCAAACTCCATCATTTGCATGCTGGCAGAGATGCGATGAGAGCTGGCAGACAACCCCATTCCATTTTGAAAGCAGAAAGAGGGTGCTGGACTCAGGCATTTGGCTGTTTCAAAAACAGTGGTGAGAGCTGGGGTCCTGATTCCTTAGAGGCAAGCAACCATTTTGTTCGTTTCCAACAAACCTGTCTAAGCCAGTCAACTTCCAGAGATAGCAACCTGCTTCTGGATTCTCAGAGAGGGGAGATCGTTTCTTTACTGCTGATCCTGGGGCTGGATGACAGGGCCTGAAGCAATGAACCTAAGACCTTGGTTTCTGACACCTCCATTCTGTGCAGGCAAGAGAGGCATCAGGGACAAACAAAGAAAGTTGACATTTAACCAGGATTTGAATGAACATGCTAATTACATGATTGGTACACATGTCCACTTTGGGAATCATGTTTAATGAACAAGTTGCTCTGAGAATTTGATTTGGTCAACAGCTCCTAGTGGCTCCCACCGTTCCCTTGTATTGATTGCCCATAGGTTAAGATAACTATAGCATCCTGCCGAGGGCTCTTTTTTCCCACAGCTATTAAAAAAGAAGAAAAAGGTGGCGGGGGGGGGGGGAGAATAATACTTGATCTAATCAGGTGACAGCAAGGTGCTGTATTAATCACTTTACATATTCTCCCATTTAATCCTTACAGAAGCCCTAAAAGTAGATATTATCACCTTTGTTTTAGGTTAGGGGACTAACCTTTGGTCACACAGCACCTGATCTGAGACTCAAAACCAGGTTTTCTTGCCCTCATGCTGGTGCCCTTTATACTGCCTTATTCTGCCTGCTGTTATCATGGCTCAAGACAGATAAATCCCCGAATACCCCTTGAGTTTGTTTATTGTTCATGGAACTTCAGAAAATTTGCTCATAAAAATTCCATTTCCCCAAATGGGTAGATTATTCTTGCTACGTGGGATATTTACTTTACAAAGAATGGGGGATTCACACTATAAAGATTCCTTTTGAAAGCTAAGTAAATGAATCAAGAATAGATGCCTTGGCTAAAGTGAGCATTCATTCGGGTCTTTTAAAAAGAAAATCAGCCTTCTCTTGTGGGAATATTTGAAACCCTGGAATCTGACTCTTAATTGACTCTGAAAATGCATGTCCTTCTCTTCTCATTCTTGCAAACTATCTTGAAGCAGTTCTCTCAACATTTTCTTAATCTAATTGAGCTTAAATTAAGAGAACAATAGGATTTGTTTCCCAAATATAAAATTATAATACTGAATGTGCCTTTATAAATGTCACCACCCCCAGAGAGTTTTGCATATCCCCTAGGGAAGGGGCAACACTAACCTGGTCCTTCTTCTACCACTTAGGGAACGAGCTCTCTGGAGTGATTAGATCGTACCATGTATATTAGGATCTCAAATTCAAAGGCCATTGAGGGCCATGCAGGTCACATAAGTGAGTAAAGAGGTTCAGGGACAAGATGCCAGTCATGGTGGGACTTGCAGTAAACTGGAAAATGCATACCCATACCCCCTCCCCAAAGCATGTGAATTTAAATTTTAAAATTCTAATCTGGTGCCATTCAACCAAGCACATATGTGAGATCCATTTGGCCTCTGGGCCACTTATTTGAGATCTGCGGTGTTTCTTCTGACTTTGTGTGATCTTGGTCAAGACAGTATATCTTTGAGGCTTAGTGTATTCACCTCTAGAATGGGGCTGATAAAGCCTGCAGAGTTGTCAAGAGGAGGTAATGGAGTCCCAGGTATGACTACTTGATAAGGAACCGTGGAGATGCTCAGGGCCACCATCACCGAAGTGCCATTCTCTGACATAGAGTCAGCTCCATTTGGGCTGTGCATCTACATGTGATTTAGTACAGACTGTCATTTAGTTCAGCCAGTCCCTGCAGTATTATTTTTTTTCTTTTTCTCAAACCTGAGCTCTTAAAGGGCCTTTATCTTAATGTTTCTCTGAGCCTTTCAATTATGTCTTGAACAGGAAAGAACATTTCACTCCCCTGTTTTCTTGAAAATATGTCTTAAAAGGCAGAGAGCAATGCCAAAGAATGCCAGGTGGCCATCATGTCACTTTTATTTTCTGATCTGACTTAATCCTTTCTGGTCGTTTGAGCCAGGGACCTTTTCAGAGGCGTCCCCTAGAACAGAAATTCTTGAGAATTCCCCATACTAGCCAAAGGAAGGCGAGAGGAAAGAAGCAACCTAGAATAGGACTGTGAGTGTCCAAAGGCTGAGAACCTTGACCTACTCCACTGTGGCTTCCTGCTATGCCCAGTTCAGAGAACATTCTCAAAAGGTGTCTCAAGCTCTCCATGGAAGGCCCAAACTGATGGGCTGGCCCACAGTAAGTCCCTTTAGAACCAACTGAAGGAAGTCAGTGGGGAGGTCTTGCAACCTGGGTTCCAAGCTCAGCTCCTCAACCACTTGCAACCTTGCCCTCCTCCAACCACAAGTTTCTTATTGCTAAACTATAGGTTCCCTCCCTCCCTCCCTCCTTGGGGATATGCAAAGATTCCGTGAGATCACAGAGTATCTGTGTTCCTCCCTGGCTCCCTTTCCCAGTCACTCTGCTACTCCTCTCTTCCTGTATTCCTCTCTCCTCTCCCTCCATTTTCCTTCACTCTCCTTTTCCCTTCCTTCTTCCTGCCCTCCTCTCTCATCCCTCCCCACTCCTAAGCATCCACTAGGGGCTGTGCTTTAAACCCCTCCCTCCAGCTACACCCACTGGAGAGCAGAATCTGCTCTGGTGCCTGCCAAGGAGGTGATCTCTGGAGCTTTCCTTACAGTAGGCAATCAAGAGCCCACTCTCAGAGTGCATGCCTCTTTTCCCAATCCTGTGACCTCGTGGTAGTGCCCAGAACTAGCTGTGGTGGGAGCATTCACACCACAGAAATCGCAGATGCCCCAACTTTGGCCTTTTTTTCTTTCTTTCTTTCTTTCTTTCTTTCTTTCTTTCTTTCTTTCTTTCTTTCTTTCTTTCTTTCTTTCTTTCTTTCTTTCTTTCTTTCT